>JASTWF010001055.1:0-127747 GCA_030390025.1 Squalus acanthias | reverse complement strand
CACAGCTGGATGAACAATTACACTCCCCACAGCCGGATGAACAATTACTCTCCACACAGCTGGATGAACAATTACACTCCCCACAGCTGGATGAACAATTACACTCCCAACAACTGGAAGAACCGTTACACTCCCCACAGCCGGATGAACAATTACACTCACCACAGCTTGATGAACAAGTAAACTTCCCACAACTGATGAACAATTAATCTCCCCACTTCTGGATGAACAATTACACTTTCCCACAGTTGGATCAACAATTACTCTCCCACAAGTGGATGAACAATTAGGCTCCCCACAGCTGGACGAACAATTACACTCCGCATAACTGGATGAAAAATTACAATCCCAAAGCTGGATGAAAAATTACTCTCCCCACTTCTGGATGAAAAAATACACTCCCCACAGCTGGATGAACAATTACACTCTTCACAGCTGGAAGAACAATTACACTCCTCACAGCTGGATGAACAGTTACTCTCTCCACTTCTGGATGAACAATTACACTCCTCACAGCTGGATGAACAAGTACACTCCCCACAGCCGGATGAACAATTACACTCCCCACAGCCGGATGAACAATTACACTCACCACAGCTGGATGAACAAGTAAACTCCCCACAGCTGGATGAACAATTATTCTCCCAACAGCTGGATGAACAATTACTCTCCCCACAGTTGGATGAAAAATTACACTCCCCACAGCTGGATGAACAATTACACTCCTCACAGCTGGATGAACAATTACTCTCCCCACAGCTGGATGAACAATTTTCTCCCCACAGCTGGATTAACAATTACACTCCCCACAGCTGGAAGAACACTTACACTCCCCACAGCTGGATGAACAATTAGGCTCCACACAGCTGGATGAACAATCACTCTCCCTACAGTTGGATGAACAATTACTCTCCCCACAGCTGGATGAACAATTACTCTCCCCATAGCTGGATGAACTACTACTCTCCCCATAGCTGGATGAACTACTACTCTCCCCATAGCTGGATGAACAGTTACTCTCCCCACAGCTCGATTAACAATTACACTCCCCACAGCTGGATGAACAATTACTCTCCCCATAGCTGGATGAACAGTTACTCTCCCCACAGCTGGATGAACAATTACTCTCCCCACAGCTGGATGATCAATTACTCTCCCCACGGCTGGATGAACAATTACACTCCTCACAGCTGGATGAACAATTACACTCCTCACAGCTGGATGAACAATTACTCTCCCCACAGCTGGATGAACAATTTTCTCCCCACAGCTGTATTAACAATTACATTCCCCACAGCTGGAAGAACACTTACACTCCCCACAGCTGGATGAACAATTAAACTGCCCACAGCTGGATGAACAATTACACTCCCTACAGCTGGATTAACAATTACTCTCCCCACAGCTGGAAGGACAATTACACTCACCACAGCCGGATGAACAATTACACTTCCCTCAGCTGGATGAATAATTACTCTCTCCACAGATGGATGAAAAATTACTCTCCCCACAGCTGGATGAACAATTACACTCCCCACAGCTGGATGAACAATTACACTCCTCACAGCTGGATGAACAATTAAACTCCCCACAGCTGGATGAACAATTACTCTCCCACAGCTGGTTGAACAATTACTCTCCCCAAAGCTAGATGAACAATTACTTTCCGCTCAGCTGGATGAACAATTACACTCCCAACTGCTGGATGAACATTTTATCTCCCCACAGCTGGATGAACAATTACACTCCCCTAGATGGATGAAAAATTACTCTCCCCACTTCCGGATGAACAATTACACTTTCCCACAGTTGGATCAACAATTACTCTCCCCACAACTGGATGAACAATTAAACTCCCCACAGCTGGACGAACAATTACACTCCTCATAACTGGATGAAAAATTACAATCCCAAAGCTGGATGAAAAATTACTCTCCCCACTTCTGGATGAACAAATACACTCCCCTCAGCTGGATGAACAATTACACTCTTCACAGCTGGAAGAACAATTTCACTCCTCACAGCTGGATGAACAGTTACTCTCTCCACTTCTGGATGAAAAATTACACTCCTCACAGCTGGATGAATAAATACTCTCCCCACAACTTGATGAACAATTAGGCTCCCCACAGCTGGATGAACAATTACACTCCTCACAGCTGCATGAACAATTACTCTCCCCACAGCTGGATGAACAATTTTCTCCCCACAGCTGGATTAACAATTACACTCCCCACAGCTGGAAGAACACTTACACTTCCCACAGCTGGATGAACAAGTAAACTCCCCACAGCTGGATGAACAATTATTCTCCCAACAGCTGAATGAACAATTACTCTCCCCACAGTTGAACAATTACACTCCCCACAGCTGGATAAACAATTACACTCCTCACAGCTGGATGAACAATTACTCTCCCCACAGCTGGATGAACAATTTTCTCCCCACAGCTGGATTAACAATTACACTCCCCACAGCTGGAACAACACTTACACTCCCCACAGCTGGATGAAGAATTAAACTGCCCACAGCTGAATGAACAATTACTCTCCCCACAGCTGGATGAGCAATTACACTCCCGACAGCTGGATGAACAATTAAACTGCCCACAGCTGGATGAGCAATTACTCTCCCCACAGCTGGATGAACAATTACTCTCCCCACAGCTGGATTAACAATTACTCTCCCCACAGTTGGATGTACAATTACTATCACCAGAGCTGGATGGCAATTTACTCTGTCCACTTCTGGATGAACAATTACACTCCCCTGATTGGGTGAAATATTACTCTCCCCACAGTTGGATGGATAATTACACTCCCCACAGCTCAATGAACAACTACTCTCCCCACAGTTGGACGGATAATTACACTCCCCACAGCTGGATGAAAAATTGCTCTCCACACAGCTGGATGAACAATTACTCTCCCCACAGCTGGATGAACAATTAAACTCCCAACAGCTGGATGAACAGTTTCTCTCTCCATGGCTGGAGGAACAAATACACTCCCCACAGCTGGATGAACAATTACACTCCTCACAGCTGGTTGAACAATTAATCTCCCCACGGCTGGATGAACAATTACTCTCCCCACAGCTGGATGAACAATTACACTCCCCACAGCTGGATGAACAATTACACTCCCAACAGCTGGAAAACCGTTACACACCCCTAAGCCAGATGAACAATTACACTCCACACAGCTGGATGAACAATTACACTCCCCACAGCCGGATGAACAATTACACTCCCCACAGCCGGATGAACAATTACACTCACCACAGCTGGATGAACAAGTAAACTCCCCACAGCTGGATGAACAATTATTCTCCCAACAGCTGGGTGAACAATTACTCTCCCCACAGTTGGATGAACAATTACACTCCCCACAGCTGGATGAACAATTACACTCCTCACAGCTGGATGAACAATTACTCTCCCCACAGCTGGATGAACAATTTTCTCCCCACAGCTGGATTAACAATTACACTCCCCACAGCTGGAAGAACACTTACACTCCCCACAGCTGGATGAACAATTAGGCTCCACACAGCTGGATGAACAATTACTCTCCCTACAGTTGGATGAACAATTACACTCCCGACAGCTGGATGAACAATTAAACTTCCCACAGCTGGATGAACAATTACTCTCCCCACAGCTGGATGAACAATTACTCTCCCCATAGCTGGATGAACTACTACTCTCCCCATAGCTGGATGAACAGTTACTCTCCCCACAGCTCGATTAACAATTACACTCCCCACAGCTGGATGAACAATTACTCTCCCCATAGCTGGATGAACATTTACTCTCCCCACAGCTGGATGAACAAATACTCTCCCCACAGCTGGTTTATCAGTTACTCTCCCCACAGCTCGATGAACAATTAAACTCCCCACAGCTAGATGAACAATTACTCTCCCACAGCTGGTTGAACAATTACTCTCCCCAAAGCTGGATGAACAATTACTCTCCGCACAGCTGGATGAACAATTACACTCCCAACTGCTGGATGAACATTTTATCTCCCCACAGCTGGATGAACAATTAGGCTCCCGAAAGCTGGATGATAAATTACTCTCCCCACCTCTGGATGAACAAATACACTCCCCACGGCTGGATGAACAATTACACTCTTCACAGCTGGAAGAACAATTACACTCCTCACAGCTGGATGAACAGTTACTCTCTCCACTTCTGGTTGAACAATTGCACTCCGCACAGCTGAATGAATAAATATTCTCCCCACAACTTGATGAACAATTAGGCTCCCCCGAGCTGGATGAACAATTACACTCCTCATAGCTGGATGAAAAATTACTCTCCCGACTTCTGAATGAACAATTACACTCCCCACAGCTGGATGAACAATTACACTCCCAACAGCTGGAAGAACCGTTACACTCCCCACAGCCAGATGAACAATTACACTCCACACAGCTGGATGAACAATTACACTCCCCACAGCCGGATGAACAATTACACTCCACACAGCTGGATGAACAATTACACTCCACACAGCTGGATGAACAATTACACTCCCAACAACTGGAAGAACCGTTACACTCCCCACAGCCGGATGAACAATTACACTCACCACAGCTTGATGAACAAGTAAACTTCCCACAACTGGATGAACAATTAATCTCCCCACTTCTGGATGAACAATTACACTTTCCCACAGTTGGATCAACAATTACTCTCCCCACAAGTGGATGAACAATTAGGCTCCCCACAGCTGGACGAACAATTACACTCCTCATAACTGGATGAAAAATTACAATCCCCAAAGCTGGATGAAAAATTACTCTCCCCACTTCTGGATGAAAAAATACACTCCCCACAGCTGGATGAACAATTACACTCTTCACAGCTGGAAGAACAATTACACTCCTCACAGCTGGATGAACAGTTACTCTCTCCACTTCTGGATGAACAATTACACTCCTCACAGCTGGATGAACAAGTACTCTCTCCACTTCTGGTTGAACAATTGCACTCCACACAGCTGGATGAATAAATACTCTCCCCACAACTTGATGAACAATTAGGCTCCACACAGCTGGATGAACAATTACACTCCCCACAGCTGGATGAACAATTACACTCCCAACAGCTGGAAGAACTGTTACACTCCCCACAGCTGGATGAACAATTACACTCCCCACAGCCGGATGAACAATTACACTCACCACAGCTGGATGAACAAGTAAACTCCCCACAGCTGGATGAACAATTATTCTCCCAACAGCTGGATGAACAATTACTCTCCCCACAGTTGGATGAAAAATTACACTCCCCACAGCTGGATGAACAATTACAATCCTCACAGCTGGATGAACAATTACTCTCCCCACAGCTGGATGAACAATTTTCTCCCCACAGCTGGATTAACAATTACACTCCCCACAGCTGGAAGAACACTTACACTCCCCACAGCTGGATGAACAATTAGGCTCCACACAGCTGGATGAACAATCACTCTCCCTACAGTTGGATGAACAATTACTCTCCCCACAGCTGGATGAACAATTACTCTCCCCATAGCTGGATGAACTACTACTCTCCCCATAGCTGGATGAACTACTACTCTCCCCATAGCTGGATGAACAGTTACTCTCCCCACAGCTCGATTAACAATTACACTCCCCACAGCTGGATGAACAATTACTCTCCCCACAGCTGGATGAACAATTTTCTCCCCACAGCTGGATGAACAATTACACTCCCCACAGCTGGAAGAACACTTACACTCCCCACAGCTGGATGAACAAGTAAACTCCCCACAGCTGGATGAACAATTATTCTCCCAACAGCTGAATGAACAATTACTCTCCCCACAGTTGAACAATTACACTCCCCACAGCTGGATAAACAATTACACTCCTCACAGCTGGATGAACAATTACTCTCCCCACAGCTGGATGAACAATTTTCTCCCCACAGCTGGATTAACAATTACACTCCCCACAGCTGGAACAACACTTACACTCCCCACAGCTGGATGAAGAATTAAACTGCCCACAGCTGAATGAACAATTACTCTCCCCACAGCTGGATGAGCAATTACACTCCCGACAGCTGGATGAACAATTAAACTGCCCACAGCTGGATGAACAATTACTCTCCCCACAGCTGGATGAACAATTACTCTCCCCACAGCTGGATGAACAATCACTCTCCCTACAGTTGGATGAACAATTACTCTCCCCACAGCTGGATGAACAATTACTCTCCCCATAGCTGGATGAACTACTACTCTCCCCATAGCTGGATGAACTACTACTCTCCCCATAGCTGGATGAACAGTTACTCTCCCCACAGCTCGATTAACAATTACACTCCCCACAGCTGGATGAACAATTACTCTCCCCATAGCTGGATGAACAGTTACTCTCCCCACAGCTGGATGAACAATTACTCTCCCCACAGCTGGATGATCAATTACTCTCCCCACGGCTGGATGAACAATTACACTCCCTACAGCTGGATGAACAATTACACTCCTCACAGCTGGATGAACAATTACTCTCCCCACAGCTGGATGAACAATTTTCTCCCCACAGCTGTATTAACAATTACATTCCCCACAGCTGGAAGAACACTTACACTCCCCACAGCTGGATGAACAATTAAACTGCCCACAGCTGGATGAACAATTACACTCCCTACAGCTGGATTAACAATTACTCTACCACAGCTGGAAGGACAATTACACTCACCACAGCCGAATGAACAATTACACTTCCCTCAGCTGGATGAATAATTACTCTCTCCACAGATGGATGAAAAATTACTCTCCCCACAGCTGGATGAACAATTACACTCCCCACAGCTGGATGAACAATTACACTCCTCACAGCTGGATGAACAATTAAACTCCCCACAGCTGGATGAACAATTACTCTCCCACAGCTGGTTGAACAATTACTCTCCCCAAAGCTAGATGAACAATTACTTTCCGCTCAGCTGGATGAACAATTACACTCCCAACTGCTGGATGAACATTTTATCTCCCCACAGCTGGATGAACAATTACACTCCCCTAGATGGATGAAAAATTACTCTCCCCACTTCCGGATGAACAATTACACTTTCCCACAGTTGGATCAACAATTACTCTCCCCACAACTGGATGAACAATTAGACTCCCCACAGCTGGACGAACAATTACACTCCTCATAACTGGATGAAAAATTACAATCCCAAAGCTGGATGAAAAATTACTCTCCCCACTTCTGGATGAACAAATACACTCCCCTCAGCTGGATGAACAATTACACTCTTCACAGCTGGAAGAACAATTTCACTCCTCACAGCTGGATGAACAGTTACTCTCTCCACTTCTGGATGAAAAATTACACTCCTCACAGCTGGATGAATAAATACTCTCCCCACAACTTGATGAACAATTAGGCTCCCCACAGCTGGATGAACAATTACACTCCTCACAGCTGGATGAACAATTACTCTCCCCACAGCTGGATGAACAATTTTCTCCCCACAGCTGGATTAACAATTACACTCCCCACAGCTGGAAGAACACTTACACTCCCCACAGCTGGATGAACAAGTAAACTCCCCACAGCTGGATGAACAATTATTCTCCCAACAGCTGAATGAACAATTACTCTCCCCACAGTTGAACAATTACACTCCCCACAGCTGGATAAACAATTACACTCCTCACAGCTGGATGAACAATTACTCTCCCCACAGCTGGATGAACAATTTTCTCCCCACAGCTGGAAGAACACTTACACTCCCCACAGCTGGATGAAGAATTAAACTGCCCACAGCTGAATGAACAATTACTCTCCCCACAGCTGGATGAGCAATTACACTCCCGACAGCTGGATGAACAATTAAACTGCCCACAGCTGGATGAACAATTACTCTCCCCACAGCTGGATGAACAATTACACTCCCTGCAGCTGGATTAACAATTACTCTCCCCACAGTTGGATGTACAATTCCTATCACCAGAGCTGGATGGCAATTTACTCTGTCCACTTCTGGATGAACAATTACACTCCCCTGATTGGGTGAAATATTACTCTCCCCACAGTTGGATGGATAATTACACTCCCCACAGCTCAATGAACAACTACTCTCCCCACAGTTGGATGGATAATTACACTCCCCACAGCTGGATGAAAAATTGCTCTCCACACAGCTGGATGAACAATTACTCTCCCCACAGCTGGATGAACAATTAAACTCCCAACAGCTGGATGAACAGTTTCTCTCTCCATGGCTGGATGAACAATTACACTCACCACAGCTCGATGAACAAGTAAACTTCCCACAACTGGATGAACAATTAATCTCCCCACTTCTGGATGAACAATTACACTTTCCCACAGTTGGATCAACAATTACTCTCCCCACAAGTGGATGAACAATTAGGCTCCCCACAGCTGGACGAACAATTACACTCCTCATAACTGGATGAAAAATTACAATCCCCAAAGCTGGATGAAAAATTACTCTCCCCACTTCTGGATGAAAAAATACACTCCCCACAGCTGGATGAACAATTACACTCTTCACAGCTGGAAGAACAATTACACTCCTCACAGCTGGATGAACAGTTACTCCCTCCACTTCTGGATGAACAATTACACTCCTCACAGCTGGATGAACAAGTACTCTCTCCACTTCTGGTTGAACAATTGCACTCCACACAGCTGGATGAATAAATACTCTCCCCACAACTTGATGAACAATTAGGCTCCACACAGCTGGATGAACAATTACACTCCCCACAGCTGGATGAACAATTACACTCCCAACAGCTGGAAGAACTGTTACACTCCCCACAGCTGGATGAACAATTACACTCCCCACAGCCGGATGAACAATTACACTCACCACAGCTGGATGAACAAGTAAACTCCCCACAGCTGGATGAACAATTATTCTCCCAACAGCTGGATGAACAATTACTCTCCCCACAGTTGGATGAAAAATTACACTCCCCACAGCTGGATGAACAATTACAATCCTCACAGCTGGATGAACAATTACTCTCCCCACAGCTGGATGAACAATTTTCTCCCCACAGCTGGATTAACAATTACACTCCCCACAGCTGGAAGAACACTTACACTCCCCACAGCTGGATGAACAATTAGGCTCCACACAGCTGGATGAACAATCACTCTCCCTACAGTTGGATGAACAATTACTCTCCCCACAGCTGGATGAACAATTACTCTCCCCATAGCTGGATGAACTACTACTCTCCCCATAGCTGGATGAACTACTACTCTCCCCATAGCTGGATGAACAGTTACTCTCCCCACAGCTCGATTAACAATTACACTCCCCACAGCTGGATGAACAATTACTCTCCCCACAGCTGGATGAACAATTTTCTCCCCACAGCTGGATGAACAATTACACTCCCCACAGCTGGAAGAACACTTACACTCCCCACAGCTGGATGAACAAGTAAACTCCCCACAGCTGGATGAACAATTATTCTCCCAACAGCTGAATGAACAATTACTCTCCCCACAGTTGAACAATTACACTCCCCACAGCTGGATGAACAATTACTCTCCCCATAGCTGGATGAACAGTTACTCTCCCCACAGCTGGATGAACAATTACTCTCCCCACAGCTGGATGATCAATTACTCTCCCCACGGCTGGATGAACAATTACACTCCTCACAGCTGGATGAACAATTACTCTCCCCACAGCTGGATGAACAATTTTCTCCCCACAGCTGTATTAACAATTACATTCCCCACAGCTGGAAGAACACTTACACTCCCCACAGCTGGATGAACAATTAAACTGCCCACAGCTGGATGAACAATTACACTCCCTACAGCTGGATTAACAATTACTCTCCCCACAGCTGGAAGGACAATTACACTCACCACAGCCGGATGAACAATTACACTTCCCTCAGCTGGATGAATAATTACTCTCTCCACAGATGGATGAAAAATTACTCTCCCCACAGCTGGATGAACAATTACACTCCCCACAGCTGGATGAACAATTACACTCCTCACAGCTGGATGAACAATTAAACTCCCCACAGCTGGATGAACAATTACTCTCCCACAGCTGGTTGAACAATTACTCTCCCCAAAGCTAGATGAACAATTACTTTCCGCTCAGCTGGATGAACAATTACACTCCCAACTGCTGGATGAACATTTTATCTCCCCACAGCTGGATGAACAATTACACTCCCCTAGATGGATGAAAAATTACTCTCCCCACTTCCGGATGAACAATTACACTTTCCCACAGTTGGATCAACAATTACTCTCCCCACAACTGGATGAACAATTAGACTCCCCACAGCTGGATGAACAATTACACTCCTCATAACTGGATGAAAAATTACAATCCCAAAGCTGGATGAAAAATTACTCTCCCCACTTCTGGATGAACAAATACACTCCCCTCAGCTGGATGAACAATTACACTCTTCACAGCTGGAAGAACAATTTCACTCCTCACAGCTGGATGAACAGTTACTCTCTCCACTTCTGGATGAAAAATTACACTCCTCACAGCTGGATGAATAAATACTCTCCCCAGAACTTGATGAACAATTAGGCTCCCCACAGCTGGATGAACAATTACACTCCTCACAGCTGGATGAACAATTACTCTCCCCACAGCTGGATGAACAATTTTCTCCCCACAGCTGGAAGAACACTTACACTCCCCACAGCTGGATGAAGAATTAAACTGCCCACAGCTGAATGAACAATTACTCTCCCCACAGCTGGATGAGCAATTACACTCCCGACAGCTGGATGAACAATTAAACTGCCCACAGCTGGATGAACAATTACTCTCCCCACAGCTGGATGAACAATTACACTCCATGCAGCTGGATTAACAATTACTCTCCCCACAGTTGGATGTACAATTACTATCACCAGAGCTGGATGGCAATTTACTCTGTCCACTTCTGGATGAACAATTACACTCCCCTGATTGGGTGAAATATTACTCTCCCCACAGTTGGATGGATAATTACACTCCCCACAGCTCAATGAACAACTACTCTCCCCACAGTTGGATGGATAATTACACTCCCCACAGCTGGATGAAAAATTGCTCTCCACACAGCTGGATGAACAATTACTCTCCCCACAGCTGGATGAACAATTAAACTCCCAACAGCTGGATGAACAGTTTCTCTCTCCATGGCTGGATGAACAATTACACTCCCCACAGCTGGAGGAACAGTTTCTCTCCCCACAGCTGGATGAACAATTAAACTCACCACAGCTGGATGAACAATTACACTCCTCACAGCTTTAAGAACACTTACACTCCTCACAGCTGGATGAACAATTACACTGTCCACAGCTGGATGAACAATTACACTCACCACAGCCGGATGAACAATTACACTTCCCTCAGCTGGATGAATAATTACTCTCTCCACAGATGGATGAAAAATTACTCTCCCCACAGCTGGATGAACAATTACACTCCCCACAGCTGGAAGAACACTTACACTCCCCACAGCTGGATGAACAATTAAACTGCCCACAGCTGGATGAACAATTACACTCCCTACAGCTGGATTAACAATTACTCTCCCCACAGCTGGAAGGACAATTACACTCACCACAGCCGGATGAACAATTACACTTCCCTCAGCTGGATGAATAATTACTCTCTCCACAGATGGATGAAAAATTACTCTCCCCACAGCTGGATGAACAATTACACTCCCCACAGCTGGATGAACAATTACACTCCTCACAGCTGGATGAACAATTAAACTCCCCACAGCTGGATGAACAATTACTCTCCCACAGCTGGTTGAACAATTACTCTCCCCAAAGCTAGATGAACAATTACTTTCCGCTCAGCTGGATGAACAATTACACTCCCAACTG
The DNA here is from genome assembly GCA_030390025.1 of Squalus acanthias. Taxonomy (NCBI): domain Eukaryota; kingdom Metazoa; phylum Chordata; class Chondrichthyes; order Squaliformes; family Squalidae; genus Squalus; species Squalus acanthias. The sequence continues at coordinate 115,852 of JASTWF010001055.1, read as the reverse complement.
CTGGATGAACATTTTATCTCCCCACAGCTGGATGAACAATTACACTCCCCTAGATGGATGAAAAATTACTCTCCCCACTTCCGGATGAACAATTACACTTTCCCACAGTTGGATCAACAATTACTCTCCCCACAACTGGATGAACAATTAGACTCCCCACAGCTGGATGAACAATTACACTCCTCATAACTGGATGAAAAATTACAATCCCAAAGCTGGATGAAAAATTACTCTCCCCACTTCTGGATGAACAAATACACTCCCCTCAGCTGGATGAACAATTACACTCTTCACAGCTGGAAGAACAATTTCACTCCTCACAGCTGGATGAACAGTTACTCTCTCCACTTCTGGATGAAAAATTACACTCCTCACAGCTGGATGAATAAATACTCTCCCCACAACTTGATGAACAATTAGGCTCCCCACAGCTGGATGAACAATTACACTCCTCACAGCTGGATGAACAATTACTCTCCCCACAGCTGGATGAACAATTTTCTCCCCACAGCTGGAAGAACACTTACACTCCCCACAGCTGGATGAAGAATTAAACTGCCCACAGCTGAATGAACAATTACTCTCCCCACAGCTGGATGAGCAATTACACTCCCGACAGCTGGATGAACAATTAAACTGCCCACAGCTGGATGAACAATTACTCTCCCCACAGCTGGATGAACAATTACACTCCCTGCAGCTGGATTAACAATTACTCTCCCCACAGTTGGATGTACAATTACTATCACCAGAGCTGGATGGCAATTTACTCTGTCCACTTCTGGATGAACAATTACACTCCCCTGATTGGGTGAAATATTACTCTCCCCACAGTTGGATGGATAATTACACTCCCCACAGCTCAATGAACAACTACTCTCCCCACAGTTGGATGGATAATTACACTCCCCACAGCTGGATGAAAAATTGCTCTCCACACAGCTGGATGAACAATTACTCTCCCCACAGCTGGATGAACAATTAAACTCCCAACAGCTGGATGAACAGTTTCTCTCTCCATGGCTGGATGAACAATTACACTCCCCACAGCTGGAGGAACAGTTTCTCTCCCCACAGCTGGATGAACAATTAAACTCACCACAGCTGGATGAACAATTACACTCCTCACAGCTTTAAGAACACTTACACTCCTCACAGCTGGATGAACAATTACACTGTCCACAGCTGGATGAACAATTACTCTCCCCACAGCTGTATGCACAATTACTATTGCCACAGCTAGATGGAAATTTACTCTGCCCACTTCTGGATGAACAATTACACTCCCCTGAGCTGGATGAAAAATTACGCTCCCCACAGTTGGATGAACAGTTACTCTCCCCACAGCTGGATGAACAATTACACTCCCCACAGCTGGATGAACAATGACTTTCCAATAGCTGGATGAACAATTACTCTCCCCATAACTGGATGAACAATTACTCTCCCCACAGCTGGTTGAACAATTACTCTCCCCATAGCTGGATGAACAGTTACTCTCCCCACAGCTCGATTAACAATTACACTCCCCCCAGCTGGATGAACAATTACTCTCCCCATAGCTGGATGAACATTTACTCTCCCCACAGCTGGATGAAAAATTATTCTCCCCACAGCTGGATGAACAGTTACTCTCCCCACAGCTGGAAGGACAATTACACTCACCACAGCCGGATGAACAATTACACTTCCCTCAGCTGGATGAACAATTACTCTCCCCACAGCTGGATGAACAATTACTCTCCCCAAAGCTGGATGAACAATTACACTCCACGGAGCTGGATGAACAATTACTCTCCCCACAGTTGGATGAAAAATTACACTCCCCACAGCTGGAAGGGCAATTACATGCCCCACAGCTGGAAGGACAATTACACTCCCCACAGCCAGATGAACAATTACACTCCTCACAGCTGGATGAACAATTACTCTCCCCACAGCTGGATGAACAATTTTCTCCCCACAGCTGGATTAACAATTACACTCCCCACAGCTGGAAGAACACTTACACTCCCCACAGCTGGATGAACAAGTAAACTCCCCACAGCTGGATGAACAATTATTCTCCCAACAGCTGAATGAACAATTACTCTCCCCACAGTTGAACAATTACACTCCCCACAGCTGGATAAACAATTACACTCCTCACAGCTGGATGAACAATTACTCTCCCCACAGCTGGATGAACAATTTTCTCCCCACAGCTGGAAGAACACTTACACTCCCCACAGCTGGATGAAGAATTAAACTGCCCACAGCTGAATGAACAATTACTCTCCCCACAGCTGGATGAGCAATTACACTCCCGACAGCTGGATGAACAATTAAACTGCCCACAGCTGGATGAACAATTACTCTCCCCACAGCTGGATGAACAATTACACTCCCTGCAGCTGGATTAACAATTACTCTCCCCACAGTTGGATGTACAATTACTATCACCAGAGCTGGATGGCAATTTACTCTGTCCACTTCTGGATGAACAATTACACTCCCCTGATTGGGTGAAATATTACTCTCCCCACAGTTGGATGGATAATTACACTCCCCACAGCTCAATGAACAACTACTCTCCCCACAGTTGGATGGATAATTACACTCCCCACAGCTGGATGAAAAATTGCTCTCCACACAGCTGGATGAACAATTACTCTCCCCACAGCTGGATGAACAATTAAACTCCCAACAGCTGGATGAACAGTTTCTCTCTCCATGGCTGGATGAACAATTACACTCCCCACAGCTGGAGGAACAGTTTCTCTCCCCACAGCTGGATGAACAATTAAACTCACCACAGCTGGATGAACAATTACACTCCTCACAGCTTTAAGAACACTTACACTCCTCACAGCTGGATGAACAATTACACTGTCCACAGCTGGATGAACAATTACTCTCCCCACAGCTGTATGCACAATTACTATTGCCACAGCTAGATGGAAATTTACTCTGCCCACTTCTGGATGAACAATTACACTCCCCTGAGCTGGATGAAAAATTACGCTCCCCACAGTTGGATGAACAGTTACTCTCCCCACAGCTGGATGAACAATTACACTCCCCACAGCTGGATGAACAATGACTTTCCAATAGCTGGATGAACAATTACTCTCCCCATAACTGGATGAACAATTACTCTCCCCACAGCTGGTTGAACAATTACTCTCCCCATAGCTGGATGAACAGTTACTCTCCCCACAGCTCGATTAACAATTACACTCCCCCCAGCTGGATGAACAATTACTCTCCCCACAGCTGGATGAACAATTACTCTCCCCACAGCTGGATGAAAAATTATTCTCCCCACAGCTGGATGAACAGTTACTCTCCCCACAGCTGGAAGGACAATTACACTCACCACAGCCGGATGAACAATTACACTTCCCTCAGCTGGATGAACAATTACTCTCCCCACAGCTGGATGAACAATTACTCTCCCCAAAGCTGGATGAACAATTACACTCCACGGAGCTGGATGAACAATTACTCTCCCCACAGTTGGATGAAAAATTACACTCCCCACAGCTGGAAGGGCAATTACATGCCCCACAGCTGGAAGGACAATTACACTCCCCACAGCCAGATGAACAATTACACTCCCCACAGCTGGATGAACAATTACTCTCCCCACAGCTGGATGAACAATTATTCTCCCCACAGCTGGATGAACAATTACTCTCCCCACAGCTGAATGAAAAATTACTCTTCCCACAGCTGGATGAACAATTATTCTCCCCACAGCTGGATGAACAGTTAATCTACCCACAGCTGGATGAACAATTACTCTCCCCACACCTGGATGAACAGTTACTCTACCCACAGCTGGAAAAACAAGTACACTCCTCACCGCTGGAATAACATTTACACTCCCCACTGCCGGATGAACAATTACAATCCCCTCAGCTGGAAGAAGAATTACACGTCCCACAGCTGGAAGAGCAATTACACTCCCAACAGCTGGATGAACAATTACACTCCTCAAAGCTGGATGAACAATTACACTCCCCACAGCCAGATGAAAAATTACACTTCCCTGAGCTGGATGAACAATTACTCTCCCCACAGTTGGATGAACAAATACACTCCTCACAGCTGGATGAACAATTTCTCTTCCCACAGCTGAATGAACAATTACACTCCCCACAGTTGGATGAACAGTTACTCTTCCTACAGCTGGATGAACAATTACACTCCCCACAGCTGGATGAACAATTACTCTCCCGACAGCTGGATAAACAATTACTCTCCCCACAGCTGGATGAACAATTACACTCCCCACAGCTGGATGAACAATTACTCTCCCCACAGGTGAATGAACAATTACACTCCCCACAGCTGGATGAACAATTATTCTCCCTACAGCTGGATGAACAGTTAATCTACCCACAGCTGGATGAACAATTACTCTCCCCACACCTGGATGAACAGTTACTCTCCCCACAGCTGGAAAAACAAGTACACTCCTCACCGCTGGAATAACATTTACACTCCCCACTGCCGGATGAACAATTACACTCCCCTCAGCTGGCAGAAGAATTACACGTCCCAGAGCTGGAAGAGCAATTACACTCCCAACAGCTGGAAGAACAATTACACTCCCCTCAGCTGGATGAACAATTACACTCCTCACAGCTGGATGAACAATTACAATCCTCACAGCTGGATGAACAATTACATTCCTCACAGCTGGATGAACAATTAGACTCCTCACAGCAGGATGTACAATTAAGCTCCCCACAGCTGGATGAACAAGTACAATGCCCACAGCTGGATCAACAATTACACTCCCCACTGCCTGAAGAACAATTAAACTCTGCACAGCTGGATGAACATTTACACTTCCCCACAGCTGGATGAAAAATTACTCTCCCCACCACTGGAAGAACAATTACACTCCCCACTGCCAGGTGAACAATTAAACTCCAGACAGCTGGATGAACAATTACTCTCCCCACAGCTGGATGAACAATTACACTCCCTACAGCGGGATGAACAATTACACTCCCCTGAGCTGGATGTAAAATTACACTCCCCACAGTTGGATGAACAATTACACTCCCCTGAGCTGGATGAAAAATTACACTCCTCACAGCCGGATGAACAATTAGGCTCCACACAGCTGGATGAACAACTACACTCTCCACAGCTGGAAGAACAATTACACGCCCAACAGCTGGAAAAACAATTACACTCGCAACAGCTGGAAGAACAATTACACTCCCCACAGCTGGATGAACAATTACACACCTCACAGCTGGGTGAACAATTACTTTACCCACAGCTGGGTGAACAATTACACTCCCCACAGCTGGATGAACAATTACACTCCCCACAGCTGGATGAACAATTACAATCCTCACAGTTGGATGAACAATTACACTCCCCACAGCTGGATGAACAATTACACTCCTCACAGCTGGATGAACAATTACACTCCCCACAGCTGGATGAACAATTACATCCTTCACAGCTGGGTGAAAAATTACTCTACCCACAGCTGGTTAAACAAGTGCACACCCCCCCCAGATGGGTGAACAATTACACTCCCCACAGTTGGATGAACAGTTACTCTCATTACAGCTGGATGAACAATTACTCTCCCAACAGCTGGATAAACAATTGCACTCCCCACAGCTGGATCAACAGTTACTCTCCCCACAGCTGCATGAACAATTACTCACCCCACAGCTGGAAGAACAGGTACACTCCCAACAGCAGGAAAAACAATTAAACTCTGCACAGCTGGATGAATATTTACTCTCCCCACAGCTGGAAGAATAATTACACGCCCCACAGCTGGAAGAGCTATTACACTCCCAACATCTGGAAGAACAATTACACTCCCCTCAGCTGGATGAACAATTACACTCCTCACAGCTGGATGAACAATTAAACTCCTCACAGCTTGGTGAACAATTACACTCCCCACAGCTGGATGGACAATTACTCTCCGCACAGCTGGATGAAGAACTACAATGACCACAGCTGGATAAACAATTAATCTCCCCACAGCTGGATGAATAATTACTCTCCCCACAGCTGGATGAACAAGTACAATGCTCACAGCTGGATGAACGATTACTCTCACCAAAGCTGGATGAAGAACTACAATGACCACAGCTGGATAAACAATTACTCTCCCCACAGCTGGATGAATAATTACTCTCCCCACAGCTGGATGAACAAGTACAATGCTCACAGCTGGATGAACGATTACTCTCTCCAAAGCTGGATGAAGAACTACAATGCCCACAGCTGAATAAACAATTACTCTCCCCACAGCTGGATGAATAATTACTCTCCCCACAGCTGGATGAACAAGTACAATGCCCACAGCTGGATGAACAATTACACTCCCCACTGCCTGATGAACAATTACACTCTGCGCAGCTGGATGAACATTTACACTTCCGCACATCTGGATGAACAATTACTCTCCACACAGCTGGAAGAACAATTACACGCCCCACAGCTGGAAGAGCAATTATACTCCCAACAGCTGGAATAAAAATTACACTCCCCTCAGCTGGATGAACAATTACACTCCTCGCAGCTGGATGAACAATTACTCTCCCCACAGGGGGATGAACAATTAAACTTCTCACAGCTGGATGAACAATTACTCTCCCCAGAGCTGGATGAACAGTTACTCTCTCCACAGCTGGATGAAGAACTACAATGCCCACAGCTGGATGAACAATTATACTCCCAGAGCTGGATAAACAATTAATCTCCCCAGAGCTGGATAAACAATTACTCTCCCCACAGCTGGATGAACAATTACTCTCCCCATAGCTGGATGAACAATTACACTCCCCACAGCTGGATGAACAGTTACTCTCCCCACAGCTGGAAGGACAATTGCACTCCCCACAGCTGGATGAACAATTATTCTCCCCACAACTGGATGAGCAGTTAATCTACCCACAGCTGGATGAACAATTACTCTCCCCACACCTGGATGAACAGTTACTCTCCCCACAGCTGGAAAAACAAGTACACTCCTCACCGCTGGAATAACATTTACACTCCCCACTGCCGGATGAACAATTACACTCCCCTCAGCTGGCAGAAGAATTACAAGTCCCACAGCTGGAAGAGCAATTACACTCCCAACAGCTGGAAGAACAATTACACTCCCCTCAGCTGGATGGACAATTACACTCCCTACAGCTGGATGAACAATTACACTCCTCACAGCTGGATGAACAATTACAATCCTCACAGCTGGATGAACAATTAAACTCCTCACAGCTGGGTGAACAATTACTCTCCCCAGAGCTGGATGAACAATTACTCTCTCCACAGCTGGATGAAGAACTACAATGCCTGCAGCTGGATGAACAATTACTCTCACCACAGCTGGATGAACAATTACACTCCCCACAGCTGTATGAACAATTACTCCCCCCACAGCCAGATGAACAAATACACTACCCACAGCTGGATGAACAATTACACGCCCCACAGCTGCATGAACAATTACTCTCCCCACAGCTGGATGAAAAATTACTCTCCGCAAAGCTGGATGAGCAATTACTCTCCCCAAAGCTGGATGAACAATTACACTCCCCAAAGCTGGATGAACAATTACACTCCTCACTGTTGGATGAACAATTAAGATCCCCACAGCTGGATGAACAATTACTCTCCCCAGAGCTGGATGAACAATTACACTCCCCAAAGCTGGATGAACAATTACACTCCTCACTGTTGGATGAACAATTAAGCTCCCCACAGCTGGATGAACAATTACTCTCCCCAGAGCTGGATGAACATTTATACTTCCGCACAGCTGGATGAACAATTACTCTCCACACAGCTGGAAGAACAATTACACGCCCCACAGCTGGAAGAGCAATTATACTCCCAACAGCTGGAATAAAAATTACACTCCCCTCAGCTGGATGAACAATTACACTCCTCGCAGCTGGATGAACAATTACTCTCCCCACAGGGGGATGAACAATTAAACTTCTCACAGCTGGATGAACAATTACTCTCCCCAGAGCTGGATGAACAGTTACTCTCTCCACAGCTGGATGAAGAACTACAGTGCCCACAGCTGGATGAACAATTATTCTCCCAGAGTTGGATAAACAATTAATCTCCCCAGAGCTGGATAAACAATTACTCTCCCCACAGCTGGATGAACAATTACTCTCCCCATAGCTGGATGAACAATTACAGTCCCCACAGCTGGATGAACAGTTAGTCTCCCCACAGCTGGAAGGACAATTGCACTCCCCACAGCTGGATGAACAATTATTCTCCCCACAACTGGATGAACAGTTAATCTACTCACAGCTGGATGAACAATTACTCTCCCCACACTTGGATGAACAGTTACTCTCCCCACAGCTGGAAAAACAAGTACACTCCTCACTGCTGGAATAACATTTACACTCCCCATTGCCGGATGAACAATTACACTCCCCTCAGCTGGCAGAAGAATTACACGTCCCACAGCTGGAAGAGCAATTACACTCCCAACAGCTGGAAGAACAATTACACTCCCCTCAGCTGGATGAACAATTACACTCCTCACAGCTGGATGAACAATTACAATCCTCACAGCTGGATGAACAATTAAACTCCTCACAGCTGGGTGAACAATTACTCTCCCCAGAGCTGGATGAACAATTACTCTCTCCACAGCTGGATGAAGAACTACAATGCCTGCAGCTGGATGAACAATTCCTCTCCCCAGAGCTGGATGAACAATTACTCCCCCCAGAGCTGGATAAACAATTACTCTCCCCACAGCTGGATGAACAATTACACTCCCCACAGCTGTATGAACAATTACTCCCCCCACAGCCAGATGAACAAATACACTACCCACAGCTGGATGAACAATTACACGCCCCACAGCTGCATGAACAATTACTCTCCCCACAGCTGGATGAAAAATTACTCTCCCCAAAGCTGGATGAGCAATTACTCTCCCCAAAGCTGGATGAACAATTACACTCCCCAAAGCTGGATGAACAATTACACTCCTCACTGTTGGATGAACAATTAAGCTCCCCACAGCTGGATGAACAATTACTCTCCCCAGAGCTGGATGAACATTTACACTTCCGCACAGCTGGATGAATAATTACTCTCCCCAGAGCTGGATGAACAATTACACTCCTCACTGTTGGATGAACAATTACACTCCCCACAGCTGGATGAACAATTACTCTCCCCAGAGCTGGATGAACATTTACACTTCCGCACAGCTGGATGAACAATTACTCTCCACACAGCTGGAAGAACAATTACACGCCCCACAGCTGGAAGAGCAATTATACTCCCAACAGCTGGAATAAAAATTACACTCCCCTCAGCTGGATGAACAATTACACTCCTCGCAGCTGGATGAACAATTACTCTCCCCACAGGGGGATGAACAATTAAACTTCTCACAGCTGGATGAACAATTACTCTCCCCAGAGCTGGATGAACAGTTACTCTCTCCACAGCTGGATGAAGAACTACAATGCCCACAGCTGGATGAACAATTATTCTCCCAGAGCTGGATAAACAATTAATCTCCCCAGAGCTGGATAAACAATTACTCTCCCCACAGCTGGATGAACAATTACTTTCCCCATAGCTGGATGAACAATTACACTCCCCACAGCTGGATGAACAGTTACTCTCCCCACAGCTGGAAGGACAATTGCACTCCCCACAGCTGGATGAACAATTATTCTCCCCACAACTGGATGAACAGTTAATCTACCCACAGCTGGATGAACAATTACTCTCCCCACACCTGGATGAACAGTTACTCTCCCCACAGCTGGAAAAACAAGTACACTCCTCACCGCTGGAATAACATTTACACTCCCCACTGCCGGATGAACAATTACACTCCCCTCAGCTGGCAGAAGAATTACACGTCCCACAGCTGGAAGAGCAATTACACTCCCAACAGCTGGAAGAACAATTACACTCCCCTCAGCTGGATGAACAATTACACTCCTCACAGCTGGATGAACAATTACAATCCTCACAGCTGGATGAACAATTAAACTCCTCACAGCTGGGTGAACAATTCCTCTCCCCAGAGCTGGATGAACAATTACTCTCCCCAGAGCTGGATAAACAATTACTCTCCCCACAGCTGGATGAACAATTACTCTCCCCACAGCTGGATGAACAATTACACTCCCCACAGCTGGATGAAAAATTACTCTCCCCAAAGCTGGATGAGCAATTACTCTCCCCACAGCTGGATGAACAATTACTCCCCCCACAGCCAGATGAACAAATACACTACCCACAGCTGGATGAACAATTACACGCCCCACAGCTGCATGAACAATTACTCTCCCCACAGCTGGATGAAAAATTACTCTCCCCAAAGCTGGATGAGCAATTACTCTCCCCAAGGCTGGATGAACAATTACACTCCTCACTGTTGGATGAACAATTAAGCTCCCCACAGCTGGATGAACAATTACTCTCCCCACAGCTGGATGAACAATTACTCCCCCCACAGCCGGATGAACAACTACACTCCCCACAGCTGGATGAACAATTACAATCCTCACAGCTGGATGAACAATTACAATCCTCACAGCTGGATGAACAATTACACTCCCCACAGCTGGATGAACAATTACACTCCTCACAGCTGGATGAACAATTACACTCCCCACAGCTGGATGAACAATTAGACTCCTCACAGCTGGGTGAACAATTACTCTCCCCACAGCTGGATGAACAATTACACTCCTCACAGCTGGATGAACAATTAAACTCCCTGACGTAATAAAGACTCACTACGCACTTGAACATAAAGCAAGGCTTTAATCAACTTGTAACAAAACATGGAGGTCTAGTTAGCAGTCACTAGCTTCCTGTTTCCAGATTGTCTCTCCCCAAGGTGGGCCCATGCCTGAGTATTTATAGTCCCTGGACGGCGCCCGAGCTGGCCGCCCAGTAGTACTTCCTGAGTTGTTACTTGCGATTTATGACATTCTTCCTCCCTAAAAGGTTTGGAAGTCCAGTCTTCCTTTAACGGATTAGGCGGACCAGAAATAGCCGCAGACGTTTAGCTCTCTGCTTGTGACTGGAAGGCACGTCTCCCCGGACCGTGTCCTGGTCCCTGGGTCGCTTGGCCCGTACCGGTAAGTCAGTAGAGTCCGCGTCATCTTGATCATCCTGTGGAGGACTGGGAATATCATGACTCCGGGTGCGGGTCCCCACAGGTGCTGAGCTGGCCTCATCCCGGGTCGTGGCTGGAGATTGTCCGGCGTCCTGGTTTCGGGTGGCCATCCTGCGGGGAGCGTCCAGCTCCCTGAGTTGATCCGGTAGCGTTGCCGGCAGATCCCCCGATGTCCCAGGCGGGGCGTCATTTTCATAGGGGTGCGGAGTGTTGATATCATTGTCGGGGGATCCTTCATCATTCGGGCCCGTGTGACCGGTTGGGCGGGGAGCCAGATCTCGGAGCGAGACGGTGGTCTCCCGGCCATCAGGGTACCGTATGTGCGCATACGTGGGGTTTACCTCCATTAACTCCACCTTGTCAACGAGAGGGTCGTTTTTGGCAGACCGGACGAACCTCCGGAGTAGTACCGGGCCTGGAGCCACCAACCATGACGGTAGAGACGTCCCATGTGTAGAGCGACGCCGGAATTTGAAGAATCGCTCATGAGGCGTGACATTAGTAGATGTGGAGAGAAGAGACCTGATAGAGTGTAACGCGTTGGGGAGCACCGTTTCCCACTGCTGGTCCGGCAGGTTGCGTGACCTTAGTGCCAGACGGACAGCGTTCCAGATGATGGCATTGTATCGTTCAACCTGTCCGTTACCGATTGGGTGATATGGTGTTGTCCTACTTGAGGCGATTCCCCGTTGGGAGAGATAACTTTTAAGTTCACTCGACATAAAGGAGGGACCCCGATCAGTGTGGATAAAATTGGCCGTCCCGCAAAGGGAAAAGACCTGATCGAGGCATTTAATTACCGTAGAGGTAAGCATATTAGGGCAGGGGAAGGCGAAGGGCAAGCGTGAATACTCGTCCACCATCGTAAGTAGGTAGGTGTTCCTTGTCGACGAAGGCAATGGCCCTTTAAAGTCTATGCTGAGCCTCTGCATAGGCTGCATTGCATGTATGAGTATTTATACTCCCTGGACGGCGCCCCAGCTGGCCGCCCGGTAGTAATTCCTGAGTTGTTACTTGCGATTTATGACACTCCCCACAGCTGGATGAACAATTACAATCCTCACAGCTGGATGAACAATTAGACTCCTCACAGCTGGATGTACAATTAAGCTCCCCACAGCTGGATGAATAATTACTCTCCCCACAGCTGGATGATCAAGTACAATGCCCACAGCTGGATCAACAATTACACTCCCCACAGCTGGATGAACAATTACACTCCTCACAGCTGGATGAACAATTACAATCCTCACAGCTGGATGAACAATTACATTCCTCACAGCTGGATGAACAATTAGACTCCTCACAGCTGGGTGAACAATTACTCTCCCCACAGCTGGATGAACAAGTACTCTCCTCACAGCTGGATGAACAATTAAACTCCCCACAGCTGGATGAACAATTACAATCCTCACAGCTGGATGAACAATTACATGCCTCATAGCTGGATGAACAATTAGACTCCTCACAGCTGGATGTACAATTAAGCTCCCCACAGCTGGATGAATAATTACTCTCCACACAGCGGGATGAACAAGTACAATGCCCACAGCTGGATGAACAATTACACTCCCCACTGCCTGATGAACAATTACACTCTGCACAGCTGGATGAACATTTACACTTCCCCACAGCTGGATGAAAAATTACTCTCCCCACAGCTGGAATATCAATTACATGCCCCACAGCTGGAAGAGCATTTATACTCCCAACAGCTGGAATAACAATTGCGCTCCCCTCAGCTGGATGAACAATTACACGCCCAACAGCTGGAGAAACAATTACACTCACAACAGCTGGAAGAACAATTACACTCCCCACAGCTGGATAAACAATTACACTCCACAGCTGGATGAACATTTACTTTACCCACAGCTGGTTGAACAAGTACACTCCCCCCAGCTGGATGAACAATTACTCTCCCAACAGCTGGATGAACAATTAGACTCCTCACAGCTGGGTGAACAATTACTCTCCCCACAGCTGGATGAACAATTACACTCCAGACAGCTGGATGAACAATTACTCTCCCCACAGCTGGATGAACAGTTACACTCCTCACAGCTGGATGAACAATTACTCTCCCCACAGCTGGATGAACAATTACACTCCTCACAGCTGGGTGAACAATTACACTCCCCTCAGCTGGCAGAAGAATAACACGTCCCACAGCTGGAAAGCAATTACACTCCCAACAGCTGGAAGAACAATTACACTCCCCTCAGCTGGATGAACAATTACAATCCTCACAGCTGGATGAACAATTACAATCCTCACAGCTGGATGAACAATTAAACTCCTCACAGCTGGGTGAACAATTACTCTCCCCAGAGCTGGATGAACAATTACTCTCTCCACAGCTGGATGAAGAACTACAATGCCCGCAGCTGGATGAACAATTCCTCTCCCCAGAGCTGGATGAACAATTACTCTCCCCAGAGCTGGATAAACAATTACTCTCCCCACAGCTGGATGAACAATTACTCTCCCCACAGTTGGATGAACAATTACACTCCCCACAGCTGTATGAACAATTACTCCCCCCACAGCCAGATGAATAAATACACTACCCACAGCTGGATGAACAATTACACTCCCCACAGCTGCATGAACAATTACTCTCCCCACAGCTGGATGAAAATTTACTCTCCCCATAGCTGGATGAGCAATTACTCTCCCCAAAGCTGGATGAACAATTACACTCCCCAAAGCTGGATGAACAATTACACTCCTCACTGTTGGATGAACAATTAAGCTCCCCACAGCTGGATGAACAATTACTCTCCCCAGAGCTGGATGAACAATTACACTCCCCACAGCTGTATGAACAATTACTCCCCCCACAGCCAGATGAACAAATACACTACCCACAGCTGGATGAACAATTACACGCCCCACAGCTGGATGAAAAATTACTCTCCCCAAAGCTGGATGAGCAATTACTCTCCCCAAAGCTGGATGAACAATTACACTCCCCAAAGCTGGATGAACAATTACACTCCTCACTGTTGGATGAACAATTAAGCTCCCCACAGCTGGATGAACAATTACTCTCCCCAGAGCTGGATGAACAATTACACTCCCCAAAGCTGGATGAACAATTACACTCCTCACTGTTGGATGAACAATTAAGCTCCCCACAGCTGGATGAACAATTACTCTCCCCAGAGCTGGATGAACATTTACACTTCCGCACAGCTGGATGAACAATTACTCTCCACACAGCTGGCAGAACAATTACACGCCCCACAGCTGGAAGAGCAATTATACTCCCAACAGCTGGAATAAAAATTACACTCCCCTCAGCTGGATGAACAATTACTCTCCCAACAGGGGGATGAACAATTAAACTTCTCACAGCTGGATGAACAATTACTCTCCCCAGAGCTGGATGAACAGTTACTCTCTCCACAGCTGGATGAAGAACTACAATGCCCACAGCTGGATGAACAATTATTCTCCCAGAGCTGGATAAACAATTAATCTCCCCAGAGCTGGATAAACAATTACTCTCCCCACAGCTGGATGAACAATTACTCTCCCCATAGCTGGATGAACAATTACACTCCCCACAGCTGGATGAACAGTTACTCTCCCCACAGCTGGAAGGACAATTGCACTCCCCACAGCTGGATGCACAATTATTCTCCCCACAACTGGATGAACAGTTAATCTACCCACAGCTGGATGAACAATTACTCTCCCCACACCTGGATGAACAGTTACTCTCCCCACAGCTGGAAAAACAAGTACACTCCTCACCGCTGGAATAACATTTACACTCCCCACTGCCGGATGAACAATTACACTCCCCTCAGCTGGCAGAAGAATTACACGTCCCACAGCTGGAAGAGCAATTACACTCCCAACAGCTGGAAGAACAATTACACTCCCCTCAGCTGGATGAACAATTACACTCCTCACAGCTGGATGAACAATTACAATCCTCACAGCTGGATGAACAATTAAACTCCTCACAGCTGGGTGAACAATTCCTCTCCCCAGAGCTGGATGAACAATTACTCTCCCCAGAGCTGGATAAACAATTACTCTCCCCACAGCTGGATGAACAATTACTCTCCCCACAGCTGGATGAACAATTACACTCCCCACAGCTGTATGAACAATTACTCCCCCCACAGCCAGATGAACAAATACACTACCCACAGCTGGATGAACAATTACACGCCCCACAGCTGCATGAACAATTACTCTCCCCACAGCTGGATGAAAAATTACTCTCCCCAAAGCTGGATGAGCAATTACTCTCCCCAAAGCTGGATGAACAATTACACTCCCCAAAGCTGGATGAACAATTACACTCCTCACTGTTGGATGAACAATTAAGCTCCCCACAGCTGGATGAACAATTACTCTCCCCACAGCTGGATGAACAATTACAATCCTCACAGCTGGATGAACAATTACAATCCTCACAGCTGGATGAACAATTAAACTCCCCACAGCTGGATGAACAATTACTCTTCCAGCAGCTGGATGAACAATTACACTCCCCACAGCTGGATGAACAATTAGACTCCTCACAGCTGGGTGAACAATTACTCTCCCCACAGCTGGATGAACAATTACACTCCTCACAGCTGGATGAATAATTAAACTCCCCACAGCTGGATGAACAATTACAATCCTCACAGCTGGATGAACAATTACATTCCTCACAGCTGGATGAACAATTAGACTCCTCACAGCTGGATGTCCAATTAAGCTCCCCACAGCTGGATGAATAATTACTCTCCACACAGCGGGATGAACAAGTACAATGCCCACAGCTGGATCAACAATTACACTCCCCACTGCCTGATGAACAATTACACTCTGCACAGCTGGATGAACATTTACACTTCCCCACAGCTGGATGGAAAATAACTCTCCCCACAGCTGGAATATCAATTACATGCCCCACAGCTGGAAGAGCATTTATACTCCCAACAGCTGGAATAACAATTGCGCTCCCCTCAGCGGGATGAACAATTACACGCCCAACAGCTGGAGAAACAATTACACTCACAACAGCTGGAAGAACAATTACACTCCCCACAGCTGGATAAACAATTACACTCCACAGCTGGATGAACATTTACTTTACCCACAGCTGGTTGAACAAGTACACTCCCCCCAGCTGGATGAACAATTACTCTCCCAACAGCTGGATGAACAATTAGACTCCTCACAGCTGGGTGAACAATTACTCTCCCCACAGCTGGATGAACAATTACACTCCAGACAGCTGGATGAACAATTACTCTCCCCACAGCTGGATGAACAGTTACACTCCTCACAGCTGGATGAACAATTACTCTCCCCACAGCTGGATGAACAATTACACTCCTCACAGCTGGGTGAACAATTACACTCCCCTCAGCTGGCAGAAGAATAACACGTCCCACAGCTGGAAAGCAATTACACTCCCAACAGCTGGAAGAACAATTACACTCCCCTCAGCTGGATGAACAATTACAATCCTCACAGCTGGATGAACAATTACAATCCTCACAGCTGGATGAACAATTAAACTCCCCACAGCTGGATGAACAATTACTCTCCCCATAGCTGGATGAACTACTACTCTCCCCATAGCTGGATGAACAGTTACTCTCCCCACAGCTCGATTAACAATTACACTCCCCACAGCTGGATGAACAATTACTCTCCCCATAGCTGGATGAACATTTACTCTCCCCACAGCTGGATGAACAATTACTCTCCCCACAGCTGGATTAACAGTTACTCTCCCCACAGCTCGATGAACAATTAAACTCCCCACAGCTAGATGAACAATTACTCTCCCACAACTGGTTGAACAATTACTCTCCCCAAAGCTGGATGAACAATTACTCTCCGCACAGCTGGATGAACAGTTACACTCCCAACTGCTGGATGAACATTTTATCTCCCCACAGCTGGATGAACAATTAGGCTCCCGAAAGCTGGATGATAATTACTCTCCCCACCTCTGGATGAACAAATACACTCCCCACGGCTGGATGAACAATTACACTCTTCACAGCTGGAAGAACAATTACACTCCTCACAGCTGGATGAACAGTTAATCTCTCCACTTCTGGTTGAACAATTGCACTCCGCACAGCTGGATGAATAAATATTCTCCCCACAACTTGATGAACAATTAGGCTCCCCACAGCTGGACGAACAATTACACTCCTCATAGCTGGATGAAATATTACTCTCCCGACTTCTGAATGAACAATTACACTCCCCACAGCTGGATGAACAATTACACACCCAACAGCTGGAAGAACCGTTACACTCCCCACAGCCAGATGAACAATTACACTCCACACAGCTGGATGAACAATTACACTCCCCACAGCCGGATGAACAATTACACTCCACACAGCTGGATGAACAATTACACTCCCCACAGCCAGATGAACAATTACACTCCACACAGCTGGATGAACAATTACACTCCCCACAGCCGGATGAACAATTACACTCCACACAGCTGGATGAACAATTACACTCCCCACAGCCGGATGAACAATTACACTCCACACAGCTGGATGAACAATTACACTCCACACAGCTGGATGAACAATTACACTCCCAACATCTGGAAGAACCGTTACACTCCCCACAGCCGGATGAACAATTACACTCACCACAGCTCGATGAACAAGTAAACTTCCCACAACTGGATGAACAATTAATCTCCCCACTTCTGGATGAACAATTACACTTTCCCACAGTTGGATCAACAATTACTCTCCCCACAGTTGGATGAAAAATTACACTCCCCACAGCTGGATGAACAATTACACTCCTCACAGCTGGATGAACAATTACTCTCCCCACAGCTGGTTGAATCTATTTTCTCCCCACAGCTGGATAACAATTACCTCCCCCGACAGCTGGAAGAACACTTACACTCCCCACAGCTGGATGAACAATAGGCTCAACACAGCTGGATGACATCCACAGTTGGATGAACAATTACTCTCCACAGTGGATGAACAATCCCAGCTGGATCAATTACCCCCAGCTGGAGAACATATTCACTCCCACATGGATGACAATTACTCCAACGCTGGATGAACAATTAATTCCCCACAGCTGGATGAAAATTACACTCCCACAGCTGGATGAACAATTAATACACTACTTACTCCCAAACTTACAATTACTCCCCCAGCTGATGAACAATTACCTACAGCTGGATGAAAATTAATCCCAGCTGGATGAACAATACTTCTCCACAGCTGGATGAACAATTACTCCCCACACCTGATGAACAGTTACTCTACCACAGCTGGAAAAACAAGTACACTCCCCACCGCTGGAATAACAATTACACTCCCCACTGCCGGATGAACAATTACAATCCCCTCAGCTGGAAGAAGAATTACACGTCCCACAGCTGGAAGAGCAATTACACTCCCAACAGCTGGATGAACAATTACACTCCTCAAAGCTGGATGAACAATTACACTCCCCACAGCCAGATGAAAAATTACACTTCCCTGAGCTGGATGAACAATTACTCTCCCCACAGTTGGATGAACAAATACACTCCTCACAGCTGGATGAACAATTTCTCTTCCCACAGCTGAATGAACAATTACACGCCCCACAGTTGGATGAACAGTTACTCTTCCCACAGCTGGATGAACAATTACACTCCCCACAGCTGGATGAACAATTACTCTCCCGACAGCTGGATAAACAATTACTCTCCCCACAGCTGGATGAACAATTACACTCCCCACAGCTGGATGAACAATTACTCTCCCCACAGGTGAATGAACAATTACTCTCCCCTCAGCTGGCAGAAGAATTACACGTCCCACAGCTAGAAGAGCAATTACACTCCCAACAGCTGGAAGAACAATTACACTCCCCTCAGCTGGATGAACAATTACACTCCTCACAGCTGGATGAACAATTACAATCCTCACAGCTGGATGAACAATTACATTCCTCACAGCTGGATGAACAATTAGACTCCTCACAGCTGGATGTACAATTAAGCTCCCCACAGCTGGATGAACAAGTACAATGCCCACAGCTGGATCAACAATTACACTCCCCACTGCCTGATGAACAATTACACTCTGCACAGCTGGATGAACATTTACACTTCCCCACAGCTGGATGAAAAATTACTCTCCCCACAGCTGGAATATCAATTACATGCCCCACAGCTGGAAGAGCATTTATACTCCCAACAGCTGGAATAACAATTGCGCTCCCCTCAGCTGGATGAACAATTACACGCCCAACAGCTGGAGAAACAATTACACTCACAACAGCTGGATGAACAATTACAATCCTCACAGCTGGATGAACAATTACATTCCCCCCAGCTGGATGAACAATTACTCTCCCAACAGCTGGATGAACAATTAGACTCCTCACAGCTGGGTGAACAATTACTCTCCCCACAGCTGGATGAACAATTACACTCCTCACAGCTGGATGAACAATTACTCTCCCAACAGCTGGATGAACAATTACACTCCTCACAGCTGGATGAACAATTACTCTCCCCACAGCTGGATGAACAATTACACTCCTTACAGCTGGGTGAACAATTATTCTACCCACAGCTGGTTGAACAAGTACACTCCCCACAGCTGGAAGGAAAATTACACTTCCCTGAGCTGAATGAGCAATTAGACTCCCCAAAGCTGGATGAACAATTACTCTCCCCACAGCTGGATGAACAATTACTCTCCCCACAGCTGGATGAACAATTACCCTCCCAACGGCTGGAAGGACAATTACACTCCCCACAGCCAGATGAACAATTACACTTCCCTGAGCTGGATGAACAATTACTCTCCCCACAGCTGGATGAACAAGTACAATGCCCACAGCTGGATCAACAATTACACTCCCCACTGGCTGATGAACAATTACACTCTGCACAGCTGGATGAACAGTTACACTTCCCCACAGCTGGATGAAAAATTACTCTCCCCACAGTTGGAAGATCAATTACATGCCCCACAGCTGGAAGAGCAATTATACTCCCAACAGCTGGAATAACAATTGCACTCCCCTCAGCTGGATGAACAATTACACTCCCCAAAGCTGGATAAACAATTACTCTCCTCACAGCTGCATGAACAATTACTTTACCCACAGCTGGTTGAACAAGTACACTCCCCTCAGCTGGATGAACAATTACTCTCCCGACCACTGGAAGAACAATTACACTCCCCACTGCCAGGTGAACAATTACACTCCAGACAGCTGGATGAACAATTACTCTCCCTACAGCGGGATGAACAATTACACTCCCTACAGCGGGATGAACAATTACACTCCCCTGAGCTGGATGAAAAATTACACTCCTCACAGCCGGATGAACAATTAGGCTCCACACAGCTGGATGAACAACTACACTCTCCACAGCTGGAAGAACAATTACACGCGCAACAGCTGGAAAAACAATTACACTCGCAACAGCTGGAAAAACAATTACACTCCCCACAGCTGGATGAACAATTACACACCTCACAGCTGGGTGAACAATTACTTTACCCACAGCTGGGTGAACAATTACTCTCCCCACAGCTGGATGAACAATTACACTCCCCACAGCTGGATGAACAATTACAATCCTCACAGTTGGATGAACAATTACACTCCCCACAGCTGGATGAACAATTACACTCCTCACAGCTGGATGAACAATTACACTCCCCACAGCTGGATGAACAATTACATCCTTCACAGCTGGGTGAAAAATTACTCTACCCACAGCTGGTTAAACAAGTGCACACCCCCCAGATGGGTGAACAATTACACTCCCCACAGTTGGATGAACAATTACTCTCCCAACAGCTGGATGAACAAGTACAATGCTCACAGCTGGATGAAAAATTACACCCTTCACAGCTGGATGAACAATTACATCCTTCACAGCTGGGTGAAAAATTACTCTACCCACAGCTGGTTGAACAAGTGCACCCCCCCCCCAGATGGGTGAACAATTACACTCCCCACAGTTGGATGAACAGTTACTCTCATTACAGCTGGATGAACAATTACTCTCCCAACAGCTGGATAAACAATTGCACTCCCCACAGCTGGATCAACAGTTACTCTCCCCACAGCTGCATGAACAATTACTCATCCCACAGCTGGAAGAACAGGTACACTCCCAACAGCTGGAAAAACAATTAAACTCTGCACAGCTGGATGAATAATTACTCTCCCCACAGCTGGAAGAATAATTACACACCCCACAGCTGGAAGAGCTATTACACTCCCAACATCTGGAAGAACAATTACACTCCCCTCAGCTGGATGAACAATTACACTCCTCACAGCTGGATGAACAATTAAACTCCTCACAGCTTGGTGAACAATTACACTCCCCACAGCTGGATGGACAATTACTCTCCCCACAGCTGGATGAAGAACTACAAAGACCACAGCTGGATAAACAATTACTCTCCCCACAGCTGGATAAATAATTACTCTCCCCACAGCTGGATGAACAAGTACAATGCTCACAGCTGGATGAACGATTACTCTCACTAAAGCTGGATGAAGAACTACAATGACCACAGCTGGATAAACAATTACTCTCCCCACAGCTGGATGAATAATTACTCTCCCCACAGCTGGATGAACAAGTACAATGCTCACAGCTGGATGAACGATTACTCTCTCCAAAGCTGGATGAAGAACTACAATGCCCACAGCTGAATAAACAATTACTCTCCCCACAGCTGGATGAATAATTACTCTCCCCACAGCTGGATGAACAAGTACAATGCCCACAGCTGGATGAACAATTACACTCCCCACTGCCTGATGAACAATTACACTCTGCGCAGCTGGATGAACATTTACACTTCCGCACAGCTGGATGAACAATTACTCTCCACACAGCTGGAAGAACAATTACACGCCCCACAGCTGGAAGAGCAATTATACTCCCAACAGCTGGAATAAAAATTACACTCCCCTCAGCTGGATGAACAATTACACTCCTCGCAGCTGGATGAACAATTACTCTCCCCACAGGGGGATGAACAATTAAACTTCTCACAGCTGGATGAACAATTACTCTCCCCAGAGCTGGATGAACAATTACTCTCTCCACAGCTGGATGAAGAACTACAATGCCCACAGCTGGATGAACAATTATTCTCCCAGAGCTGGATAAACAATTAATCTCCCCAGAGCTGGATAAACAATTACTCTCCCCACAGCTGGATGAACAATTACTCTGCCCATAGCTGGATGAACAATTACACTCCCCACAGCTGGATGAACAGTTACTCTCCCCACAGCTGGAAGGACAATTGCACTCCCCACAGCTGGATGAACAATTATTCTCCCCACAGCTGGATGAACAGTTAATCTACCCACAGCTGGATGAACAATTACTCTCCCCACACCTGGATGAACAGTTACTCTCCCCACAGCTGGAAAACAAGTACACTCCTCACCGCTGGAATAACATTTACACTCCCCACTGCCGGATGAACAATTACACTCCCCTCAGCTGGCAGAAGAATTACACGTCCCACAGCTGGAAGAGCAATTACACTCCCAACAGCTGGAAGAACAATTACACTCCCCTCAGCTGGATGAACAATTACACTCCTCACAGCTGGATGAACAATTACAATCCTCACAGCTGGATGAACAATTACATTCCTCACAGCTGGATGAACAATTAGACTCCTCACAGCTGGATGTACAATTAAGCTCCCCACAGCTGGATGAACAAGTACAATGCCCACAGCTGGATCAACAATTACACTCCCCACTGCCTGATGAACAATTACACTCTGCACAGCTGGATGAACATTTACACTTCCCCACAGCAGGATGAAAAATTACTCTCCCCACAGCTGGAATATCAATTACATGCCCCACAGCTGGAAGAGCATTTATACTCCCAACAGCTGGAATAACAATTGCGCTCCCCTCAGCTGGATGAACAATTACACGCCCAACAGCTGGAGAAACAATTACACTCACAACAGCTGGATGAACAATTACAATCCTCACAGCTGGATGAACAATTACATTCCCCCCAGCTGGATGAACAATTACTCTCCCAACAGCTGGATGAACAATTAGACTCCTCACAGCTGGATGAACAATTACTCTCCCAACAGCTGGATGAACAATTAGACTCCTCACAGCTGGGTGAACAATTACTCTCCCCACAGCTGGATGAACAATTACACTCCTCACAGCTGGATGAACAATTACTCTCCCCACAGCTGGATGAACAATTACACTCCTTACAGCTGGGTGAACAATTAATCTACCCACAGCTGGTTGAACAAGTACACTCCCCACAGCTGGAAGGAAAATTACACTTCCCTGAGCTGAATGAGCAATTAGACTCCCCAAAGCTGGATGAACAATTACTCTCCCCACAGCTGGATGAACAATTACTCTCCCCACAGCTGGATGAACAATTACCCTCCCAACAGCTGGAAGGACAATTACACTCCCCACAGCCAGATGAACAATTACACTTCCCTGAGCTGGATGAACAATTACTCTCCCCACAGCTGGATGAACAAGTACAATGCCCACAGCTGGATCAACAATTACACTCCCCACTGGCTGATGAACAATTACACTCTGCACAGCTGGATGAACATTTACACTTCCCCACAGCTGGATGAAAAATTACTCTCCCCACAGTTGGAAGATCAATTACATGCCCCACAGCTGGAAGAGCAATTATACTCCCAACAGCTGGAATAGCAATTGCACTCCCCTCAGCTGGATGAACAATTACACGCCCAACAGCTGGAAGAACAATTACACTCCCCAAAGCTGGATAAACAATTACACTCCTCACAGCTGGATGAACAATTACTTTACCCACAGCTGGTTGAACAAGAACACTCCCCTCGGCTGGATGAACAATTACTCTCCCCACCACTGGAAGAAGAATTACACTCCCCACTGCCAGGTGAACAATTACACTCCAGACAGCTGGATGAACAATTACACTCCCTACAGCGGGATGAACAATTACACTCCCCTGAGCTGGATGAAAAATTACACTCCTCACAGCCGGATGAACAATTAGGCTCCACACAGCTGGATGAACAACTACACTCTCCACAGCTGGAAGAACAATTACACGCCCAACAGCTGGAAAAACAATTACACTCGCAACAGCTGGAAAAACAATTACACTCCCCACAGCTGGATGAACAATTACACACCTCACAGCTGGGTGAACAATTACTTTACCCACAGCTGGGTGAACAATTACACTCCCCACAGCTGGATGAACAATTACACTCCCCACAGCTGGATGAACAATTACAATCCTCACAGTTGGATGAACAATTACACATACCCACAGCTGGATGAACAATTACACTCCTCACAGCTGGATGAACAATTACACTCCCCACAGCTGGATGAACAATTACATCCTTCACAGCTGGGTGAAAAATTACTCTACCCACAGCTGGTTAAACAAGTGCACACCCCCCAGATGGGTGAACAATTACACTCCCCACAGTTGGATGAACAATTACTCTCCCAACAGCTGGATGAACAAGTACAATGCTCACAGCTGGATGAAAAATTACACCCTTCACAGCTGGATGAACAATTACATCCTTCACAGCTGGGTGAAAAATTACTCTACCCACAGCTGGTTGAACAAGTGCACCACCCCCCCCCCCCCCCCCCAGATGGGTGAACAATTACACTCCGCACAGTTGGATGAACAGTTACTCTCATTACAGCTGGATGAACAATTACTCTCCCAACAGCTGGATAAACATTTGCACTCCCCACAGCTGGATCAACAGTTACTCTCCCCACAGCTGCATGAACAATTACTCACCCCACAGCTGGAAGAACAGGTACACTCCCAACAGCTGGAAAAACAATTAAACTCTGCACAGCTGGATGAATAATTACTCTCCCCACAGCTGGAAGAATAATTACACACCCCACAGCTGGAAGAGCTATTACACTCCCAACATCTGGAAGAACAATTACACTCCCCTCAGCTGGATGAACAATTAAACTCCTCACAGCTTGGTGAACAATTACACTCCCCACAGCTGGATGGACAATTACTCTCCCCACAGCTGGATGAAGAACTACAATGACCACAGCTGGATAAACAATTACTCTCCCCACAGCTGGATGAATAATTACTCTCCCCACAGCTGGATGAACAAGTACAATGCTCACAGCTGGATGAATGATTACTCTCACCAAAGCTGGATGAAGAACTACAATGACCACAGCTGGATAAACAATTACTCTCCCCACAGCTGGATGAATAATTACTCTCCCCACAGCTGGATGAACAAGTACAATGCTCACAGCTGGATGAACGATTACTCTCTCCAAAGCTGGATGAAGTACTACAATGCCCACAGCTGAATAAACAATTACTCTCCCCACAGCTGGATGAATAATTACTCTCCCCACAGCTGGATGAACAAGTACAATGCCCACAGCTGGATGAACAATTACACTCCCCACTGCCTGATGAACAATTACACTCTGCGCAGCTGGATGAACATTTACACTTCCACACAGCTGGATGAACAATTACTCTCCACACAGCTGGAAGAACAATTACACGCCCCACAGCTGGAAGAGCAATTATACTCCCAACAGCTGGAATAAAAATTACACTCCCCTCAGCTGGATGAACAATTACACTCCTCGCAGCTGGATGAACAATTACTCTCCCCACAGGGGGATGAACAATTAAACTTCTCACAGCTGGATGAACAATTACTCTCCCCAGAGCTGGATGAACAATTACTCTCTCCACAGCTGGATGAATTACTACAATGCCCACAGCTGGATGAACAATTATTCTCCCAGAGCTGGATAAACAATTAATCTCCCCAGAGCTGGATAAACAATTACTCTCCCCACAGCTGGATGAACAATTACTCTCCCCATAGCTGGATGAACAATTACACTCCCCACAGCTGGATGAACAGTTACTCTCCCCACAGCTGGAAGGACAATTGCACTCCCCACAGCTGGATGAACAATTATTCTCCCCACAACTGGATGAACAGTTAATCTATCCACAGCTGGATGAACAATTACTCTCCCCACACCTGTATGAACAGTTACTCTCCCCACAGCTGGAAAAACAAGTACACTCCTCACCGCTGGAATAACATTTACACTCCCCACTGCCGGATGAACAATTACACTCCCCTCAGCTGGCAGAAGAATTACACGTCCCACAGCTGGAAGAGCAATTACACTCCCAACAGCTGGAAGAACAATTACACTCCCCTCAGCTGGATGAACAATTACACTCCTCACAGCTGGATGAACAATTACAATCCTCACAGCTGGATGAACAATTAAACTCCTCACAGCTGGGTGAACAATTACACTCCCCAGAGCTGGATGAACAATTACTCTCTCCACAGCTGGATGAAGAACTACAATGCCCGCAGCTGGATGAACAATTCCTCTCCCCAGAGCTGGATGAACAATTACTCTCCCCAGAGCTGGATAAACAATTACTCTCCCCACAGCTGGATGAACAATTACACTCCCCACAGCTGTATGAACAATTACTCCCCCCACAGCCAGATGAACAAATACACTACCCACAGCTGGATGAACAATTACACGCCCCACAGCTGCATGAAAAATTACTCTCCCCAAAGCTGGATGAACGATCACGCTCTCCAAAGCTGGATGAAGAACTACAATGCGCACAGCTGAATAAACAATTACGCTCCCCACAGCTGGATGAATAATTACTCTCCCCACAGCTGGATGAACAAGTACAATGCCAACAGCTGGATGAACAATTACACTCCCCACTGCCTGATGAACAATTACACTCTGCGCAGCTGGATGAACATTTACACTTCCGCACAGCTGGATGAACAATTACTCTCCACACAGCTGGAAGAACAATTACACGCCCCACAGCTGGAAGAGCAATTATACTCCCAACAGCTGGAATAAAAATTACACTCCCCTCAGCTGGATGAACAATTACTCTCCCCACAGCTGGATGAACAATTACACTCCCCACAGCTGTATGAACAATTACTCCCCCCACAGCCAGATGAACAAATACACTACCCACAGCTGGATGAACAATTACACGTCCCACAGCTGCATGAACAATTACTCTCCCCACAGCTGGATGAAAAATTACTCTCCCCAAACCTGGATGAGCAATTACTCTCCCCAAAGCTGGATGAACAATTACACTCCCCAAAGCTGGATGAACAATTACACTCCTCACTGTTGGATGAACAATTAAGCTCCCCACAGCTGGATGAACAATTACTCTCCCCAGAGCTGGATGAACAATTACACTCCCCACAGCTGGATGAACAATTACTCCCCCCACAGCCGGATGAACAACTACACTCCCCACAGCTGGATGAACAATTACAATCCTCACAGCTGGATGAACAATTACAATCCTCACAGCTGGATGAACAATTAAACTCCCCACAGCTGGATGAACAATTACTCTTCCAGCAGCTGGATGAACAATTACACTCCCCACAGCTGGATGAACAATTACAATCCTCACAGCTGGATGAATAATTACTCTCCACACAGCTGGATGAACAATTACACTCCTCACAGCTGGATGAACAATTAAACTCCCCACAGCTGGATGAACAATTACAATCCTCACAGCTGGATGAACAATTACATTCCTCACAGCTGGATGAACAATTGGACTCCTCACAGCTGGATGTAAAATTAAGCTCCCCACAGCTGGATGAATAATTACTCTCCACACAGCGGGATGAACAAGTACAATGCCCACAGCTGGATCTACAATTACACTCCCCACTGCCTAATGAACAATTACACTCTGCACAGCTGGATGAACATTTACACTTCCCCACAGCTGGATGAAAAATTACTCTCCCCACAGCTGGAATATCAATCACATGCCCCACAACTGGAAGAGCATTTATACTCCCAACAGCTTGAATAACAATTGCGCTCCCCTCAGCTGGATGAACAATTACACACCCAACAGCTGGAGAAACAATTACACTCACAACAGCTGAAAGAACAATTACACTCCCCACAGCTGGATAAACAATTACACTCCACAGCTGGATGAACAATTACTTTACCCACAGCTGGTTGAACAAGTACACTCCCCCCAGCTGGATGAACAATTACTCTCCCAACAGCTGGATGAACAATTAGACTCCTCACAGCTGGGTGAACAATTACTCTCCCCACAGCTGGATGAACAATTACACTCCTCACTGCTGGATGAACAATTACTCTCCCCACAGCTGGATGAACAATTACACTCCTCACAGCTGGGTGAACAATTACACTCCCCTCAGCTGGCAGAAGAATTACACGTCCCACAGCTGGAAGAGCAATTACACTCCCAACAGCTGGAAGAACAATTACACTCCCCTCAGCTGGATGAACAATTACAATCCTCACAGCTGGATGAACAATTACAATCCTCAAAGATGGATGAACAATTAAACTCCTCACAGCTGGGTGAACAATTACTCTCCCCAGAGCTGGATGAACAATTACTCTCTCCACAGCTGGATGAAGAACTACAATGCTCGCAGCTGGATGAACAATTCCTCTCCCCAGAGCTGGATGAACAATTACTCTCCCCAGAGCTGGATAAACAATTACTCTCCCCACAGCTGGATGAACAATTACTCTCCCCACAGCTGGATGAACAATTACACTCCCCACAGCTGTATGAACAATTACTCCCCCCACAGCCAGATGAACAAATACACTACCCACAGCTGGATGAACAATTACACGCCCCACAGCTGGATGAAAAATTACTCTCCCCATAGCTGGATGAGCAATTACTCTCCCCAAAGCTGGATGAACAATTACACTCCCCAAAGCTGGATGAACAATTACACTCCTCACTGTTGGATGAACAATTAAGCTCCCCACAGCTGGATGAACAATTACTCTCCCCAGAGCTGGATGAACAATTACTCCCCCCACAGCCGGATGAACAACTAAACTCCCCACAGCTGGATGAACAATTACTCTTCCAGCAGCTGGATGAACAATTACACTCCCCACAGCTGGATGAACAATTACAATCCTCACAGCTGCATGAACAAGTAGACTCCTCACAGCTGGGTGAACAATTACTCTCCCCACAGCTGGATGAACAATTACAATCCTTTCAGCTGGATGAACAATTACATTCCTCACAGCTGGATGAACAATTAGACTCCTCACAACTGGATGTACAATTAAGCTCCCCACAGCTGGATGAATAATTACTCTCCCCACTGGCTGGATGATCAAGTACAATGCCCACAGCTGGATCAACAATTACACTCCCCACAGCTGGATGAACAATTACAATCCTCACAGCTGGATGAACAATTACACTCCTCACAGCTGGGTGAACAATTACTCTCCCCACAGCTGGATGTACAATTACTCCCCCCACAGTCGGATGAACAACTACACTCCCCACAGCTGGATGAACAATTACAATCCTCACAGCTGGATGAACAATTACAATCCTCACAGCTGGATGAACAATTAAACTCCCCACAGCTGGGTGAACAATTACTCTCCCCACAGCTGGATGAACAATTAGACTCCTCACAGCTGGATGAACAATTACAATCCTCAAAGCTGGATGAACAATTACATTCCTCACAGCTGGATGAACAATTAGACTCCTCACAGCTGGATGTACAATTAAGCTCCCCACAGCTGGATGAATAATTACTCTCCCCACAGCTGGATGAACAAGTACAATGCCCACAGCTGGATCAACAATTACACTCCCCACTGCCTGATGAACAATTACACTCTGCACAGCTGGATGAGCATTTACACTTCCCCACAGCTGGATGAAAAATTACTCTCCCCACAGCTGGAATATCAATTACATGCCCCACAGCTGGTAGAGCATTTATACTCCCAACAGCTGGAATAACAATTGCGTTCCCCTCAGCTGGATGAACAATTACACGCCCAACAGCTGGAGAAACAATTACACTCACAACAGCTGGAAGAACAATTACACTCCCACAGCTGGATAAACAATTACACTCCACAGCTGGATGAACAATTACTTTACCCACAGCTGGTTGAACAAGTACACTCCTCCCAGCTGGATGAACAATTACTCTCCCAACAGCTGGATGAACAATTAGACTCCTCACAGCTGGGTGAACAATTACTCTCCCCACAGCTGGATGAACAATTACACTCCTCACAGCTGGATGAACAATTATTCTCCCCACAGCTGGATGAACAATTACACTCCTCACAGCTGGGTGAACAATTATTCTACCCACAGCTGGTTGAACAAGTACAATGCTCACAGCTGGATGAACAATTACACCCTTCACAGCTGGATGAACAATTACATCCTTCACAGCTGGGTGAAATATTACTCTACCCACAGCTGGTTGAACAAGTGCACCCCCCCCCCAGATGGGTGAACAATTACACTCCCAACAGCTGGATAAACAATTGCACTCCCCACAGCTGGATCAACAGTTACTCTCCCCACAGCTGCATGAACAATTACTCGCCCCACAGCTGGAAGAACAGGTACACTCCCAACAGCTGGAAAAACAATTAAACTCTGCACAGCTGGATGAATAATTACTCTCCCCACAGCTGGAAAAATAATTACACACCCCACAGCTGGAAGAGCTATTACACTCCCAACATCTGGAAGAACAATTACACTCCCCTCAGCTGGATGAACAATTACACTCCTCACAGCTGGATGAACAATTAAACTCCTCACAGCTTGGTGAACAATTACACTCCCCACAGCTGGATGGACAATTACTCTCCCCACAGCTGGATGAAGAACTACAATGACCACAGCTGGATAAACAATTACTCTCCCCACAGCTGGATGAATAATTACTCTCCCCACAGCTGGATGAACAAGTACAATGCTCACAGCTGGATGAACGATTACTCTCTCCAAAGCTGGATGAAGAACTACAATGCCCACAGCTGAATAAACAATTACTCTCCCCACAGCTGGATGAATAATTACTCTCCCCACAGCTGGATGAACAAGTACAATGCCCACAGGTGGATGAACAATTACACTCCGCACTGCCTGATGAACAATTACACTCTGCGCAGCTGGATGAACATTTACACTTCCCCACAGCTGGATGAACAATTACTCTCCCCACAGCTGGATGAACAGTTACTCTCTCCACAGCTGGATGAAAAACTACAATGCCCACAGCTGGATGAACAATTATTCTCCCAGAGATGGATAAACAATTAATCTCCCCAGAGCTGGATAAACAATTACTCTCCCCACAGCTGGATGAACAATTACTCTCCCCATAGCTGGATGAACAATTACTCTCCCCACAGCTGGATGAACAGTTACTCTCCCCACAGCTGGAAGGACAATTGCACTCCCCACAGCTGGATAAACAATTATTCTCCCCACAGCTGGATGAACAGTTAATCTACCCACAGCTGGATGAACAATTACTCTCCCCACACCTGGATGAACAGTTACTCTCCCCACAGCTGGAAAAACAAGTACACTCCTCACCGCTGAAATAACATTTACGCTCCCCACTGCCGGATGAACAATTACATTCCGCTCAGCTGGCAGAAGAATTACATGTCCCACAGCTGGAAGAGCAATTACACTCCCAACAGCTGGAAGAACAATTACACTCCCCTCAGCTGGATGAAAAATTACACTCCTCACAGCTGGATGAACAATTACAATCCTCACAGCTGGGTGAACAATTACTCTCCCCAGAGCTGGATGAACAATTACTCTCTCCACAGCTGGATGAAGAACTACAATGCCCGCAGCTGGATGAACAATTCCTCTCCCCAGAGCTGGATGTACAATTACTCTCCCCTGAGCTGGATAAACAATTACTCTCCCCACAGCTGGATGAACAATTACTCTCCCCACAGCTGGATGAACAATTACACTCCCCACAGCTGTATGAACAATTACTCCCCCCACAGCCAGATGAACAAATACACTACCCACAGCTGCATGAACAATTACACTCCCCACAGCTGCATGAACAATTACTCTCCCCACAGCTGGATGAAAAATTACTCTCCCCAAAGCTGGATGAGCAATTACTCTCCCCAAAGCTGGATGAACAATTACACTCCCCAAAGCTGGATGAACAATTACACTCCTCACTGTTGGATGAACTATTAAGCTCCCCACAGTGGATGAACAATTACTCTCCACAAAGCTGGATGGACAATTGGTCTCCCAACAGCTGGATGTACAATTACTCTCCCCACAGCTGGATAAACAATTACACTCCCCACAGCTGGATGAACAATTACTCTCCCCAAAGATGGATGAACAATTACACTCCCCACAGCTGGATGAGCAATTACTCTCCCCACAGCTGGATGAACAATTACTCCTCCCACAGCTGGATTAACAACTACACTCCCCACAGCTGGAAGAACAATTACATGCACAACAGCTGGAAAAACAATTACACTCACAACAGTGGAAGAACAATTACTCTCCCCACAGCTGGATGAACAATTACAATCCTCACAGTTGGATGAACAATTAAACTCATCACAGCTGGGGTAACAATTACTGTCCTCGCAGCTGGATGAACAATTACACTCCCCAACAGCTGGATGAACAATTACACTCCTCACAGCTGGTTGAACAAGTACACTCCCCCCAGCTGGATGAACAACTACTCTCAATACAGCTGGATGATCAATTACTCTCCCAACAGCTGGATGAACAAGTACAATGCTCACAGCTGGATGAACAATTACACCCTTCACAGCTGGGGGAACAATTACTCTACCCACAACTGGTTGAACTAGTGCACACCCCCCAGATTGGTGAACAATTACACTCCCCACAGTTGGATGAACAGTTACTCTCAATACAGCTGGATGAACAATTACTCTCCCAACAGCTGGATAAACAATTGCACTCTCCACAGCTGGATGAACAGTTACTCTCCCCACAGCTGCATGAACAATTACTCGCCCCACAGCTGGAAGAACAGGTACACTCCCAACAGCTGGAAAAACAATTACACTCTGCACAGCTGGATGAATAATTACTCTCCCCTCAGCTGGATGAACAATTACACTCCTCACAGCTGGATGACCAATTAAACTCCTCACAGCTTGGTGAACAATTACACTCCCCACAGCTGGATGGACAATTACTCTCCCCAGAGCTGGATGAAGAACTACAATGACCACAGCTGGATAAACAACTATTCTCCCCACAGCTGGATGAATAATTACTCTCCCCACAGCTGGATGAACAAGTACAATGCTCACAGCTGGATGAATGATTACTCTCTCCACAGCTGGATGAAGAACTCCAATGCCCACAGCTGGATAAACAATTACTCTGCCCACAGCTGGATGAATAATTACTCTCGCCACAACTGGATGAATAAGTACAATGCCCACAGCTGGATGAACAATTACACTCCCCACTGCCTGATGAACAATTACACTCCCCACAGTTGGATGAACAGTTACTCTCAATACAGCTGGATGAACAATTACTCTCCCAACAGCTGGATAAACAATTCCTCTCCCCACAGCTGGATGAATAATTACTCTCCCCACAGCTGGATGAACAAGTACAATGCTCACAGCTGGATGAACAATTACACTCCCCACTGCCTGATGAACAATTACGCTCTGCACAGCTGGATGAACATTTACACTTCCCCACAGCTGGATGAACAATTACTCTCCCCACAGCTGTATGAACAATTGTACTCCTCACAGCTGCATGAACAATTACTCTCCCCACAGCTGGAAGAACAAGTACACTCCTCACTGCTGGATAAACAATTACACACCCCACTGCCGGATGAACAATTACACTCTGCACAGCTGGATGAATAATTTCTCTCCCCACAGCTGGATGTACAATTAGACTACCCTGAGCTGGATGAACCATTACACTCCCCACAGCTGGAAGAACAATTACTCTCTCCACAGCTGGATGAACGATTACACTCATCACAGCTGGATGAACAATTACATTCCCCACAGTTGGATGAACAGTTACTCTCCATACAGCTGGAAGAACAATTACACTCCCCACAGCCGGATGAACAATTACACTCCCCACAGCTGGATGAACAATTGCACTCCCCTGAACTGGATGAACAATTACTCTCCGCACATGTGGATGAACAATTACTATGCCCCACAGCAGAAGAAAATTTACTCTCCCCACATGTGGATAAACAATTAGACTCCTGACAGCTGAATGAACAATTAAACTCCCCACAGCTGGATGAATAATTAGTTTCCCCACAGCCGGGTGAACAATTACTCTCCCCACAGCTGGATGAAAAATTACACTCCTCACAGCTGGATGAACAATTACACTTCCCCACAGATGGATGAACAATTACTCTCCCCACAGCTGGATAAACAATTACACTTCCCCACAGCTGGATGAACAATTACTCTTCCCACAGCTGGATGAACAACTACACTCCCCACAGCTGGAAGTACAATTACACTCCCCAAAACTGGATGAACAATTACTCTCCCCACAGTTGGATGAACAATTACACTCCCCACAGCTGGATGAACAATTTGGCTCCCCACAGCTGGATGAACAATTAGGCTCCCCACAGCTGGATGAACAATTACTCTCCCAACAGCTGGGTCAGCAATTACACTCTCCACAGCAGGATGAACAATTACAATCCTCACAGCTGGATTAACAATTACACTCCTCACAGCTCGGTGAACAATTACTCTCCCCACAGCTGGAAGGACAGTTACACTCCCCAAAGCCGGATGAACAATTACAATCCTCACAGCTGGAAGGACAAGTACACTCCCCGCAGCCGGATGAACAATTACACTCCCCTGAGCTGGATGAACAATTACTCTCCCCAAAGCTGGATGTACAATTACTCTCCCCACAGTTGGATGAACAATTACACTCCCTACAGTTGGATGAACAATTACACTGCCCACAGCTGGATGAACAATTACACTTTCCCACAGCTGGATGAAAAATTACTCTCCCCACAGCTGGAAGAGCAATTACACTCCGAACAGCAGGAAGAACAATTGCACTCCTCACAGCTGGATGAACAATTACACTCCCCCCAGCTGGATGAACAATTACACTCCTCACAGCTGGATGAACAATTACACTCCCCCCAGCTGGATGAACAATTACACTCCACACAGCTGGATGAACAATTACACTCCCCACAGCCGGATGAACAAATAAACTCCTCAAAGCTGGATGAACAATTACTCTCCTCACAGCTGGATGAACAATTACTCTCCTCACAGCTGGATGAACAATTACACTGTCCACAGCTGGATAAACAATTACACTCCTCACAGCTGGATGAACAATTACACTCCTCACAGCTGGATGAAAAATTACACTATCCACAGCTGGATGAACAATTACTCTCCCCGCAGCTGGAAGAACAATTACACTTCCCACAGCTGGATGAACAATTACTCTCCCCACAGCTGGATGAATAATTTTCTCCCCACTGCTGGATGAATAATTACACTTTCCCACAGTTGGATCAAAAATTACTCTCCCCACAACTGGATGAACAATTACACTCTTCACAGTTGGATGAACAATTAGGGCTGGATTTTGCTACTGGGGTCGGGTTGGTATCGTGAATCCCACATCTTGGGTTGTAGACCAGCCTCCATCGAGATGTGGCCAACCCACTGTATTTTCCCTTGATTGACCTTGTTGAGCCCGCCCAATGGGCTCAGCAGGCCAATTAAGGGCCACCCGGCAACAGGTGACATCACAGATTGACATTTCATCTGTCAAGAGCTTTTGACAGATGAAATATCTGCATTTGACAGCTCTGTGAAGCTGTCAAACACTGACAATATGATTTCTAACTTGAGTCCTTCCTCTCAGGCTGAGTTAGAAATCATTCCACCACAGAAAACAGAAGGCTGCAGTTTTTGACAGCACCACGGCTTTTCTGCTTTCTGTGCCGGTGAGATTTCTGACTCCCGAGAACTGAAGGGCTGACACCTGCAGGAGGAAGTTAAGGTAAGTAAAACTTTTTCCCACACTTAGCACTTACCTTACACACTTACCTCTGCACACATGCACCCATCACTTACCTGCCCAGCGGACATATCGACCCCTCCAACCCCTGCAGACCCACGGTCCGCCCCGATAACTTGGTGTGGTTGCCACCTATCGGGAAGCCCACATTTCAGCTGTCAAGATAGGGATTAGGCAAAAAACTGCCTGTTATCTACCTGTTAACAGTAAGTTAATTGTCACTAGTCCCTTCCCACCTCGGGGAGTCGGGTCCCAGCACAGGTCGTGTACACACCGCCAGCGAAACTGGCATGGAGGCGCGTTGGAGGTGGGATGGGGTCGGGACCCCCGAATCTGCAACTTTAACCTCCCACACGACTCCAAACCCGACTCCACGGGTCATTGAAAATCCAGCCCTTACACTCCCCAATGCTGGATAAACAATTACACTCCTCACAGCTGGATGAACAGTTACTCTCTCCACAGCTGGATGAACAGTTACACTCCGAACAGCTGGATGAACAATTACTCTCCCCACAGCTGGATGAACAATTACACTCCAAACAGCTGGCTGAACAATTAATCTCCCCACAGCTGGATGAACAATTACACTACCCAAAGCTGGATGAACATTTACACTCCTCACAGTTGGATGAACAGTTTCTCTCTCCACAGCTGGATGAATAATTACACTCCTAACAGCTGGAAGAAAAATTACTCTCCCCACAGCTGGATGAACAATTACACTCCCCACAGCTGGAATAAAATTACACTGCCCACAGCTGGATGAACATTTACTCTCCCCACAGCTGGATGTACAATTACACTCCCCTGATTTGATGAAAAATTACTCTCCCCACAGTTGGATGAACAATTACACGCCCCACAGCTCGATGAACATTTACACTCCCCACAGCTGGATGAACAATTAGCTCTCCCACAGCTGCACGAACAATTACTCTCTCAACAGCTGGATGAACAAATACACTCCCCACAGCTGGATGAAAAATTACTCTCCTCACAGCTGGATGAACAATTACTCTCCACGCAGCTGGATGAGCAATTACTCTCCCCACAGCTGAATGAACAGCTACAATGCCCACAGCTGGATAAACAATTACTCTCACCACATTTGGATGAACAGGTACTCTCCCCACAGCTGTTTGAAATATTACACTCCACACAGCTGGATGAACAATTGCACTCCCCACAGCTGGATGAACAATTACACTCCCCACAGCAGGATGAACAATTGTACTCCCCACAGCTGGATGAACAATCACATTGCCCAAAGCTGGATGAACAATTATACTCCCCACAGCTGGATGAACACTTACACTCCCCACAGCTGGATGAACAATTACTCTCCGCACAGCTGGATGTACAATTACTATCACCACAGCTGGATGGAAATTTGCTCTGCCCACTTCTGGATGAACAATTAAACTCCCCACTGCTGGATGAACAATTACTCTCCCCACAGTTGGATGAACAGTTACCCTCCCCACAGCTGGATGAACAATTACTCTCCCCACAGCTGGATGAACAATTACACTCCCAACAGCTGGCTGAACAATTAATCTCCCCACAGCTGGATGAACAATTACACTACCCAAAGCTGGATGAAGAATTACACTCCTCACAGTTGGATGAACAGTTTCTCTCTCCACAGCTGGATGAATAATTACACTCCTAACAGCTGGAAGAAAAATTACTCTCCCCACAGCTGGATGAACAATTACACTCCCCACAGCTGGAATAAAATTACACTGCCCACAGCTGGATGAACATTTACTCTCCCCACAGCTGGATGAACAATTACACTCCCCACAGCTGGATGAAAAAATACACTGCCCACAGCTGGAAGAACATTTTACTCTCCCCACAGATGGATGTACAATTACACTCCCAAGATTGGATGAAAAATTACTCTCCCCACAGTTGGATGAAGAATTACACTCCCCACAGCAGGATGAACAATTAGGCTCCCCACAGCTGCACGAACAATTACTCTCCCAACAGCTGGATGAACAAATACACTCCCCACAGCTGGATGAAAAATTACTCTCCCCACAGCTGGATGAACAATTACTCTCCACGCAGCTGGATGAGCAATTACTCTCCCCGCAGCTGGATGAACAATTACTCTCCCCACAGCTGGATGAACAGCTACAATGCCCACAGCTGGATAAACAATTACTCTCCCCACATTTGGATGAACAGGTACTCTCCCCACAGCTGGATGAATTATTAGACTCCACACAGCTGGATGAACAATTACTCTCTGCACAGCTGGATGAAAAATTGCTCACCACACAGCTGGATGAACAATTACTCTCCCCACAGCTGGATGAACAATTGCAGTCCCCACAGCTGGATGAACAATTATACTCCCCAAAGCTGGATGAACAGTTACTCTCCCCACAGCTGGATGAACAATTACACTCCACATAGCTGGATGAACAATTACTCTCCCCACAGCTGGATGAACAATTACATTCCCTACAGCTGGATGAACAATTACACTCCCCACAGATGGATGAACAATTACTATCCTCACAGCTGGATGAACAATTACACTCCCCACAGCTGGATGAACAATTACACTCCCTACAGC
This sequence comes from Squalus acanthias, assembly GCA_030390025.1. Lineage (NCBI taxonomy): Eukaryota > Metazoa > Chordata > Chondrichthyes > Squaliformes > Squalidae > Squalus > Squalus acanthias. The sequence continues at coordinate 77,035 of JASTWF010001055.1, read as the reverse complement.
TGGATGAACAATTACACTCCCGACAGCTGGATGAACAATTACACACTCCCCACAGCTGGATGAACAATTATACTCCCCAAAGATGGATGAACAATTAATCTCCCCACAGCTGGATGAACAATTACACTCCCTACAGCTGGATGAACAATTACACTCCCTACAGCTGGATGAACAATTACACTCCCCACAGCTGGATGAACAATTAATCTCCCCACAGCTGAATGAACAATTACACTCCCTACAGCTGGATGAACAACTACACTTTCCACAACTGGATGAACAATTACACTCCCCACAGCTGGATGAAAAATTACTCTCCCCACTTCTGGATCAACAATTACACTTCCCCACAGCTGCATTAACACTTACTCTCCACACAACTGGATGCACAATTAGGCTCCTAACAGCTGGACGAACAATTACACTCCCCACAGCTGGATGAACAATTAAACTCTCCACGGCTGGATGAACAATTGCACTCCCCACAGCTGGATGGACAATTACACTCCCCACAGCAGGATGAACAATTGTACTCCCCACAGCTGGATGAACAATCACATTGCCCAAAGCTGGATGAACAATTATACTCCCCACAGCTGGATGAAAACTTACACTCCCCACAGCTGGATGAACAATTACTCTCCGCACAGCTGGATGTACAATTACTATCACCACAGCTGGATGGAAATTTGCTCTGCCCACTTCTGGATGAACAATTAAACTCCCCACTGCTGGATGAACAATTACTCTCCCCACAGTTGGATGAACAGTTACTCTCCCCACAGCTGGATGAAGAATTACACTCCACACAGCTGGATGAACAATTGCTCTCCGCACAGCTGGGTGAACAATTGCACTCCACACAGCTGGATGAACAATTACACTCCCCAAAGCTGGATAAACAATTAAACTCCCCACGGCTGGATGAAGAATTACTCTCCCTACAGCTGGATGAAGAATTACACTTCTCACAGCCGGATGACCAATTATTCTCCCCACAGCTGGATGAACAATTACTCTCCCCACAGCTGGATGAAAAAATACACTGCCCACAGCTGGATGAACATTTACTCTCCCCACTGCTGGATGTACAATTACACTCCCCTGATTGGATGAAAAATTACTCTCCCCACAGTTGGATGAAGAATTACGCTCCCCACAGCTCGATGAACAATTACACTCCCCACAGCTGGATGAACAATTAGGCTCCCCACAGCTGCACGAACAATAACTCTCCCAACAGCTGGATGAACAAATACACTCCCCACAGCTGGATGAAAAATTACTCTCCGCACAGCTGGATGAACAATTACTCTCCCCACAGCTGAATGAACAGCTACAAAGCCCTTATCTGGATAAACAATTACTCTCCCCACATTTGGATGAACAGGTACTCTCATCACAGCTGGTTGAAGAATTACACTCCACACAGCTGGATGAACAATTACACTCTGCACAGCTGGATGAAAAATTGCTCACCACGCAGCTGGATGAACAATTACTCTCCCTACAGCTGGATGAACAATTACACTCCCGACAGCTGGATGAACAATTACACACTCCCCACAGCTGGATGAACAATTATACTCCCCAAAGATGGATGAACAATTAATCTCCCCACAGCTGGATGAACAATTACACTCCCTACAGCTGGATGAACAATTACACTCCCTACAGCTGGATGAACAATTACACTCCCCACAGCTGGATGAACAATTAATCTCCCCACAGCTGAATGAACAATTACACTCCCTACAGCTGGATGAACAACTACACTTTCCACAACTGGATGAACAATTACACTCCCCACAGCTGGATGAAAAATTACTCTCCCCACTTCTGGATCAACAATTACACTTCCCCACAGCTGCATTAACACTTACTCTCCACACAACTGGATGCACAATTAGGCTCCTAACAGCTGGACGAACAATTACACTCCCCACAGCTGGATGAACAATTAAACTCTCCACGGCTGGATGAACAATTGCACTCCCCACAGCTGGATGGACAATTACACTCCCCACAGCAGGATGAACAATTGTACTCCCCACAGCTGGATGAACAATCACATTGCCCAAAGCTGGATGAACAATTATACTCCCCACAGCTGGATGAAAACTTACACTCCCCACAGCTGGATGAACAATTACTCTCCGCACAGCTGGATGTACAATTACTATCACCACAGCTGGATGGAAATTTGCTCTGCCCACTTCTGGATGAACAATTAAACTCCCCACTGCTGGATGAACAATTACTCTCCCCACAGTTGGATGAACAGTTACTCTCCCCACAGCTGGATGAAGAATTACACTCCACACAGCTGGATGAACAATTGCTCTCCGCACAGCTGGGTGAACAATTGCACTCCACACAGCTGGATGAACAATTACACTCCCCAAAGCTGGATAAACAATTAAACTCCCCACGGCTGGATGAAGAATTACTCTCCCTACAGCTGGATGAAGAATTACACTTCTCACAGCCGGATGACCAATTATTCTCCCCACAGCTGGATGAACAATTACTCTCCCCACAGCTGGATGAAAAAATACACTGCCCACAGCTGGATGAACATTTACTCTCCCCACTGCTGGATGTACAATTACACTCCCCTGATTGGATGAAAAATTACTCTCCCCACAGTTGGATGAAGAATTACGCTCCCCACAGCTCGATGAACAATTACACTCCCCACAGCTGGATGAACAATTAGGCTCCCCACAGCTGCACGAACAATAACTCTCCCAACAGCTGGATGAACAAATACACTCCCCACAGCTGGATGAAAAATTACTCTCCGCACAGCTGGATGAACAATTACTCTCCCCACAGCTGAATGAACAGCTACAAAGCCCTCATCTGGATAAACAATTACTCTCCCCACATTTGGATGAACAGGTACTCTCATCACAGCTGGTTGAAGAATTACACTCCACACAGCTGGATGAACAATTACACTCTGCACAGCTGGATGAAAAATTGCTCACCACGCAGCTGGATGAACAATTACTCTCCCCACAGCTGGATGAACAATTGCAGTCCCCACAACTGGATGAACAATTATACTCCCCAAAGCTGGATGAACAGTTACTCTCCCCACAGCTGGATGAACAATTCCACTCCACATAGCTGGATGAACAATTACTCTCCCCACAGCTGGATGAACAATTACACTCCCTACAGCTGGATGAACAATTACACTCCCCACAGATGGATGAACAATTACTCTCCTCACAGCTGGATGAACAATTACACTCCCCACAGCCAGATGAACAATTACACTCCCTACAGCTGGATGAACAATTACACTCCTGACAGCTGGATGAACAATTACACTCCCCACATCTGAATGAACAATTACACTCCCTACAGCTGGATGAACAACTACACTTTCCACAACTGGATGAACAATTACACTCCCCACAGCTGGATGAAAAATGAAACTGCCAACAGCTGGACGAACAATTAAACTCTCCACGGCTGGATGAACAATTGCACTCCCCACAGCTGGATGAACAATTACACTCCCCACAGCAGGATAAACAATTGTACTCACCACAGCTGGATGAACAATCACACTGCCCAAAGCTGGATTAACAATTATACTCCCCACAGCTGGATGAACAATTACTCTCCCCACAGCTGGATGAACAATTACACTCCCTACAGCTGGATGAACAATTACACTCCCCACAGATGGATGAACAATTACTCTCCTCACAGCTGGATGAACAATTACACTCCCCACAGCCAGATGAACAATTACACTCCCTACAGCTGGATGAACAATTACACTCCCGACAGCTGGATGAACAATTACACACTCCCCACAGCTGGATGAACAATTATACTCCCCAAAGCTGGATGAACAATTACTCTCCCCACAGCTGGATGAACAATTACACTCCCCACAGCTGGATGAACAATTACACTCCCTACAGCTGGATGAACAATTACACTCCCTACAGCTGGATGAACAATTACACTCCCCACAGCTGGATGAACAATTACTCTCCCCACATCTGAATGAACAATTACACTCCCTACAGCTGGATGAACAACTACACTTTCCACAACTGGATGAACAATTAGACTCCCCACAGCTGGATGAAAAATGAAACTGCCAACAGCTGGACGAACAATTAAACTCTCCACGGCTGGATGAACAATTGCACTCCCCACAGCTGGATTGACAATTATACTCCCCACAGCTGGATGAACAATTACTCTCCCCACAGCTGGATGTACAATTACTATCACCACAGCAAGATGGAAATTTCCTCTGCCCACTTCTGGGTGAACAATTAATCTCCCCACTGCTGGATGAACAATTACTCTCCCCACAGTTGGATGAACAGTTACTCTCCCCACAGCTGGATGAACAATTGCACTCCACACAGCTGGATGAACAATTACTCTCCCCAGAGCTGGATGAAGAATTACTCTCCCCACAGCTGGATGAACAATTACATTCCTCACAACTGGATGAACAATTACACCCCCCACAGCTGGATGGAAAATTACTCTCCCCAATTCTGGATGAGCAATTAAACTCCCCACAGCTCGATCCACAATTACTCTCCCCACAACTGGATGTACAATTAGGCTCCCCACAGCTGGACGAACAACTACACTCCTCACAGCTGGATAAACAATTACTCTCCAGACAGCTGGATGAACAATTGCTCTCCACGCAGCTGGATGAACAATTACACTCCTCAAAGCTGGATGACCAGTTACTCTCCCCACAGCTGGATGAACAATTACACTCCACATAGCAGGATGAACAATTACTCTCCCCACAGCTGGATGAACAATTACACTCCCCACAGATGGTTGAACAATTACTCTCCTCACAGCTGGATGAACAATTACACTCCCCACAGCCAGATGAACAATTACTCTCCCTACAGCTGGATGAACAATTACACTCCCGACAGCTGGATGAACAATTACACACTCCCCACGGCTGGATGAACAATTATACTCCCCAAAGCTGGATGAACAATTACTCTCCCCACAGCTGGATGAACAATTACACTCCCCATAGCTGGATGAACAATTACACTCCCTACAGCTGGATGAACAATTACACTCCCTACAGCTGGATGAACAATTACACTCCCTACAGCTGGATGAACAATTACACTCCCCACAGCTGGATGAACAATTACTCTCCCCACATCTGAATGAACAATTACACTCCCTACAGCTGGATGAACAACTACACTTTCCACAACTGGATTAACAATTACACTCTCCACAGCTGGATGAAAAATTACTCTCCCCACAGCTGGATGAACAATTAAACTCCTCACAGCTGCATGAACAATTAAACTCCCCATGGTTGGATGAACAATTACACTTGCCACAGCTCGAAGAACACTTACACTCCCCACAGCTGGATGAACAATTACTCTCCCCACAGCTGGATGTACAATCACTATCACCACAGCTGGATGGAAATTTGCTCTGCCCACTTCTGGATGAACAATTAAACTCCCCAATGCTGGATGAACAATTACTCTCCCCACAGTTGGATGAACAGTTACACTCCCCACAGCTGGATGAAGAATTACACTCCACACAGCTGGATGAACAATTGCTCTCCGCACAGCTGGGTGAACAATTGCACTCCACACAGCTGGATGAACAATTACTCTCCCCAGAGCTGGATGAAGAATTGCAGTCCCCACAGCTGGATGAACAATTAGGGGTAAAAATTCAGTTGGTTGCGCCTCCCATTAGCGCCTTAAGAGGGCGCTACTGGGGCGCAAAGCCGCTAGCGCCCGGGCGCAGCGATGTTTGCACCGCTCGGGAACTTAACTAGACATTGTGCGGCGGCGCTAAACTTTACCGCCGCGACCACCTGCGCGCGCAGATTGTGACGTCATTCCATGGTGCAACGCCCTTGTGGCGCCCCGGAGCGGAAATTGAGTGGCGCCCCCTGCCTTACCGCCTGGCGCATCCAACGACCAGAAGACTGGAACACTATCAATCGCTGTGGGGCTGGGGGGGGGTGCTATTTAAAGGGGGCCTCTTCCTGTCTTTTTCTGTGGTTGACATTTATGCACCACTCGTTCTGAGAGAGAGAGAGAGATTTGAAGAGAGAGAAAGAGAGACTTCTGCATTGAGTCAACGCTTTGTGAGGTAGTTTTGCCTACTGATCCTAACTTCGCTGGTACTTTGGTTGCTGTCCTTCATTACTTTGCTTGCAAAGAGACTATGGGGGCTGCACTAATTGGGGGCGTCGTCCTGCTCCAGCTGAATCGGAGGACACAGAGACGCAGAGAGAGAGTGGCAATGATGGCCAGATGGAGGAGGGCCAACAGGCGTATGTACAGGAGAGCTTACCCTCCCAGGGTATATCGTGAACAGCTCTCCTACATTCATATGTCTGAGGAGCTGTGTTTGCGAAGGCTGCGATTCAGCAAGGAGGTGGTCACTGAGCTCTGCCACCTGCTGCAGCCAGATCTGCAGCCTCAACTGAGGTCCAGGGCGTCTCTGTCGGTGGCAGTGAAGGTCACAGTGGCTCTCAACTTCTATGCTACTGGCTCATTTCAAGCTGCTGCTGGGGACCTCGCCAATATCTCCCAGTTCGCAGTGCATTGCTGCATCCGGCAGGTCACAAATGCCCTCTTTAAAAGGAGATGAGAGTTCATCTCTTTCCCCATGACCCCAGACAAGCAGCGTGACCGCGCTCTGGGCTTTGCGAGGATAGGGGGCTTCCCCATGGTGCAGGGCGCCATTGACTGCACGCATGTGGCTTTGCGTGCTCCACATGAGAATGCCGAGGAATTCCGGAACAGAAAGGGGTTCCATTCCTTGAATGTTCAGTTGGTCTGTGACCACAGACAGCTGATACTCGCTGTCAATGCCCACTATCCTGGCAGCTGCCACGATGCTTTCATCCTGCGCCAGACTACTGTGGCAGAACTTTTCGAGGCACCGCATCAGCCAGTTGGTTGGCTTCTCGGGGACAACGGGTATCCATTGAGCACCTGGCTGATGACACCGCTCCGTACGCCCAACACCCCTGCTGAGCTGCGGTACAACGAGAGCCATCAAGCTACCAGGAACATCATTGAGCGCACAATCAGCGTGCTGAAGCAATGGTTCCGCTGTCTCGACCATTCTGGAGGAGCCCTGCAGTACTCGCCTGAGCGAGTATCCAACTTCGTAGTTGTGTGCTGCATGTTGCATAACATGGCAATCGTCAGGACCCAGCCAATGCCACCAGGGCTTGGAGCACCACCAGAGGAGGAGGAGGAAGAGGAGGAAGAGGACGAGGAGGATGATCATCAGCAGCACCAAGGCGGGAGGGCGGCCCACAATGGTGAAACTGCAAGGGCCGTCCGTCAACGGCTGATAGCAAGCCGCTTCTAGGGCCCCTGCTGTGGAAATGGCTTCTGCCATTGCTAACAACATCAATGAACCCAGCACGCAACCCCTAAGCCGGCCAAGGCACCAATGATTCCAAACACCAAACATGTATATTTTGAATACAAAAACTTATTTATTTTACAAACTCTGTGTGTGTCATTTCCTCATGACAAACTCATAGAAATAAACACAAAAAAACAGTCATTAACATAACTGGTTCTCACAACCTGGAGATAATGTCCAAAACACTAGACAAAAGTTGGACCACGAACCTCGGCCTTTAATAAAAAAATGACCAGCATTTTGGCACACCTCCTACATTTTGCCCTTCGAGGGTGATCTCCTTCCCTTGCGCACTTCCCCCCTTCTAACCCTACTGCTCCTCCGTAATGGGACCTCAGTGGCTGCAGCAAGGCTGGTGGAAGGCTGCTGGTTGTCAGACCCTGACACTGCAGATGCCCCTGAAGGACGGCCTCGACCAGTTCTGGGCCTGGAGGGCCCGGCTGCAGACTGCACCAACTCTGCATGGGTGGCAGCAGTCTGTCCTACAGGCGGTGGCAAGTGCAGTGGAGAAGTGACAGTGGTGGCAGCAGGAATGCTGTCATCGTGAGAGAGGACAGCAACTCCCTGCTCGACCGACACACTGGCACTCCCAAGGGGCAGCACTTCAGCATCCGGAGCAATCTGCTGGAGCACAGATTGCTGGCCTGCTGCGGCGCGGTGAGAGCCCTGGGGACATGTGAACGAACCATCGAGGTTGGCAGCAGTCAGTGCTCGCGTGGCCTCAATCTGAGTCTGCATGAGAGCAGTCAGAGATGGGATCACGGCAGTCAGTGACTGAATTGCAGCACTAAGCTTTAGTGTGGCATCCGCCTGTGCTACAGCGAAGTGCTCCACACTACTTGCCAGTGACTCAATGCATTCGGGCACCCTTCCCACTGCACCCATGAGCTCAGTGTGCATGCCCACCGCCTGGGTGTTCATTTCTGCGATCAGCCGCTCCTCCTCTGCGTCCATTGCAGTAGGAGTCGCTGGCATACTCTCCCTCTGGGGAGAAGGCCCCCGTTCTTCCCTACCCCCATGGCGTTGCTGCAGCCCGCTGGGTCCTGGAGCTTCACCCTCATCAGACCCTTCCCCCCTGCTCCCCTCCAGGGAAGGCGTGTTCCCAGTGTGGGCATGGGCTTCCTCGGGAGAGGGTGGCACTGATGCTCCGGCTTCCTCTTCCTCCTCGGCTGCAGCTTCACTCCCACTGGCAGCTTCAGGGCCCGTCTCCTCAGCTGGTGAATCACCATCTGAAAGCAGGGAGGTACAAGAGTGGCTTTAGCGTGAGGACAGGGTGGCAGTAAGGGAGGAATAAGTGCAGCGAGTTAGCAAGTTGGATTGAAAGTATCAAAGGCTGGTGTTGTGAGGGACAAGTGGAAGGACAGAGGACAAAAAGGTGATGACCTTACCATTGCTGTCCAGAACGGGGTCGGCGTCTCGATTGGCGACGGGACCGATCACCCGGCTTGCCACAATCCTGTGGATGCGCTCCTCAAGATCGCTGAGGGGTTGCAGCTGAGGCCGCCCTCCACCTGTCCGTTGCTGCTGTCTCCTATTATGCGCCAGCTTGGCCTGCAAGTAAAAGGACAGCATCTGTGTAAATATACAGCCATGGTCTTGCCTGATGTGCCTCCCATAGGTGAATAGCCCTTACTGTATGCAGCCATGGTCTTGCCTGATGTGCCTCCCATAGGTGAATAGCCCTTACTGTATGCAGCCATGGTCTTGCCTGATGTGCCTCCCATAGGTGAATAGCCCTTACTGTATGCAAAGTGTGGAATGTGTGTGTGTGTTTCATGAAAGGGCCATAGGTGTTGGATGAGTGTTGTGCATTGGGGTTTTAAGACCCTCTGGCCATAGAGTGAGGTTGAGATGGAGGGATGGAGAGGTATTGAGAAAAAGCCACTCACCCTGATGACCCGAGTGAGGTCGTTGAACTTTTTGTGGCATTGAGTATGGGTCCTGGGCACCATGCTCCTGGAGGAGACGCTCTGAGCCACCTCCCTCCACACTCTTCTGTACTCGCGTGGCAAAGGCCTCCTGCCACTCTCAGGGAAGAGTATACATCTTCTGCGCTCCACCGCGCCAACCAGAGCATCCAAGGCCCGCTCGGTGAAGCGCTGAGCTCGTTCTCTCACCCTCTCCATCCTTGGCAGCAAAATGGATTCACAGATCTCTCCAGGCCGAGATTCAAGGCTGCAATGAGCAGGGTGTGGCTGGGGAGCAAGTTGGCCCCCCCGCTTTAAGAACTGGCCGGCGCCAGTGTGTCTGTGTTCCCTCGCTAACTGGCAGCACCTGCGCTGCGCTCGCGCGCTGAGTTAGCGTCTCACTGCTCGGCCTTTGCGACTTAAGACAGGTGTGCAGCACCTGATTTAGCGCTCCACTCACCTCCCGGGGCGGTAAAAGTAAAGTTTCCAGTCAGTGGCGATAATTAGCGCCAGGCGCTAATTTTTGCGTCCGGACGATATTTGCGCCACAAACGGGGCGCGACCTAATTTTTCCCCCTAAGTCTCCCCACAGCTGGATGAACAATTACACTCCCAACAGCTGGATGAACATTTTATCTCCCCACAGCTGGATGAACAATTAGACTCCCCACAGCTGGATGAACAGTTACTCTCCCCACAGCTGGATGAACAATTACACTCCCCACAGCTGGATGAACAGTTACTCTCCCCACAGCTGGATGAACAATTGCTCTCCGCACAGATGGATGAACAATTGCACTCCACACAGCTGGAGGAACAATTACTCTCCCCCAGAGCTGGATGAACAATTTTCTCCGCACAGCTGGATGAACAATTACACTCCAAAAAGCTGGATAAGCATTTACACTCTTCACGGCTGGATGAACAATTAAACTCCCCATGGCTGGATGAACAATTACACTCACCAAAGCTGGATGAACAATTACACTCCCAACAGCTGCATGAACATTTTATCTCCCCACAGCTGGATGAACAATTACTCTCCCCACAGCTGGATGAACAGTTACTCTCCCCACAGCTGGATGAACAATTAGTCTCCTCACAGCTGGATGAACAATTAGTCTCCCCACAGCTGGATGAACAATTACACTCCCCAAAGCTGGATGAACAATTACACTCACCACAGCTGGATGAACAATTACACTCCCAACAGCTGGATGAACATTTTATCTCCCCACAGCTGGATGAACAGTTACTCTCCCCACAGCTGGATGAACAATTAGTCTTCCCACAGCTGGATGAACAATTAGTCTCCCCACAGCTGGATTAACAATTACACTCCCAACAGCTGGATGAACATTTTACCTCCCCACAGCTGGATGAACAATTAGTCTCTCCACAGCTGGATGAACAGTTAATCTCCCCACAGCTGGATAAACAATTACTCTCCCCACAGCTGAATGAACAGTTACTCTCCCCACAGCTGGATGAACAATTACTCTCCCCACAGCTGAATGAACAGTTACTCTCCCCACAGCTGGATGAACAATTACTCTCTGCACAGATGGATGAACAATTGCACTCCACACAGCTGGAGGAACAATTACTCTCCCCCAGAGCTGGATGAACAATTTACTCCGCACAGCTGGATGAACAATTACACTCCCCAAACCTGGATGAGCATTTACACTCTTCACGGCTGGATGAACAATTAAACTCCCCATGGTTGGATGAACAATTACACTCACCAAAGCGGGATGAACAATTACACTCCCAACAGCTGGATGAACATTTTATCTCCCCACAGCTGGATGAACAATTACTCTCCCCACAGCTGGATGAACAGTTACTCTCCCCACAGCTGGATGAACAATTAGTCTCCCCACAGCTGGATGAACAATTAGTCTCCCCACAGCTGGATGAACAATTACACTCCCCAAAGCTGGATGAACAATTACATTCACCACAGCTGGATGAACAATTACACTCCCAACAGCTAGATGAACATTTTATCTCCCCACTGCTGGATGAACAATTACTCTCCGCACAGCTGGATGAACAGTTACACTCCCCACAGCTGGATGAACAATTAGTCTCCCCACAGCTGGATGAACAATTAGTCTCCCCACAGCTGGATGAACAATTATACTCCCAACAGCTGGATGAAAATTTTTTCTCCCCACAGCTGGATGAACAATTAGTCTCCCCACAGCTGGATGAACAGTTACTCTCCCCACAGCTGGATGAACAATTACTCTCCGCACAGCTGTATGAACAATTGCACTCCACACAGCTGGACGAACAATTACTCTCCCCCAGAGCTGGATGAACAATTGCACTCCGCACAGCTGGATGAAGAATTACACTCCACACAGCTGGATGAACAATTACACTCCCCAAAGTTGGATGAAGAATTACACTCACCACAGCTGGATGAAGAATTACACTCACCACAGCTGGATGAACATTTTATCTCCCTATAGCTGCATGAACAATTACTCTCCCCAGAGCTGGATGAACAATGACTCTCCCCAGTTCTGGATGAGCAATTAAACTTCACCACAGCTGGATGAACAATTAGGCTCCCCACAGCTGGACAAACAACTACACTCCTCACAGCTGGATGAAAAATTACTCTCCCCACTTCTGATGAACAATTACACTCCCCACAGCTGTATGAACATTTACTCTCCCCACAGCTGGATGAACAATTAGTCTCCCCACAGGTGGATGAACAACTACAATACCCACTGCTGGAAGAACAATTAGTCTCCCCACAGTTTGATGAACAGTTACTCTCCACACAGCTGGATGAACAATTAATCTCTGCACAGCTGTATGAACAATTACTCTGCCCAGAGCTGGATGAACAATTGAAGTCCCCACAACTGGATGAACAATTACACTTCCCACAGCTGGATGAACAATTACACTCCCTACAGCTGTATGAACAATTAAACTCCCCACGGCTGGATGAACAATTACACACCCAACAGCTGAATGAACATTTTATCTCTCCACAGCTGGTGAACAATTACACTCCTCACAGCTGGATGAACAATTACTATTGCCACAGCTGGATGAAAAATTACTCTCCCCAATTCTGAATGAGCAATTAAACTTCCCCACAGCTGGATCAACTATTACTCTCCCCACAACTGGATGCACTATTAGGCTCCCCACACCTGGACGAACAATTACTCTCTCCACAGCTGGATGAACAGTTACTCTCCCCACAGCTGGATGAACAATTAGTCTCCCCACAGCTGGATGAACAATTAGTCTCCCCACAGCTGGATGAACAATTACACTCCCCAAAGCTGGATAAACAATTACACTCACCACAGCTGGATGAACAATTACACTCCCAACAGCTGGATGAACATTTTATCTCCCCACTGCTGGATGAATAATTACTCTCCCCACAGCTGGATGAACAGTTACTCTCCCCAGAGCTGGATGAACAATTACACTCCCAACAGCTGGATGAACATTTTATCTCCCCACAGCTCGATGAATAATTACACTCCCCATAGCTGGACGAACAATTGCTCACAACACAGCTGGATGAACAGTTACTCTCCCCACAGCTGGATGACCAATTAGTCTCCCCACAGCTGGATGAACAATTACACTCCCCAAAGCTGGATAAACAATTACACTCACCACAGCTGGATGAACAATTACACTCCCAACAGCTGGATGAACATTTTATCTCCCCACTGCTGGATGAATAATTACTCTCCCCACAGCTGGATGAACATTTACTCTCCCCACAGCTGGATGAACAATTAGTCTCCCCACAGCTGGATGAACAATTAGTCTCCCCACAGCTGGATGAACAATTACACTCCCAACAGCTGGATGAACATTTTATCTCCCCACAGCTCGATGAATAATTACACTCCCCACAGCTGGACGAACAGTTACTCTCCCCACAGCTGGATGAACAATTAGTCTCCCCACAGCTGGATCAACAATTAGTCTCCCCACAGCTGGATGAACAATTACACTCCCCAAAGCTGGATAAACAATTACACTCACCACAGCTGGATGAACAATTACACTCCCAACAGCTGGATGAACATTTTATCTCCCCACTGCTGGATGAACAATTACTCTCCCCACAGCTGGATGAACAGTTACTCTCCCCACAGCTGGATGAACAATTAGTCTCCCCACAGATGGATGAACAATTAGTCTCCCCACGGCTGGATGAACAATTACACTCCCAACAGCTGGATGAACATTTTATCTCCCCACAGCTGGATGAACAATTAGTCTCCCCACAGCTGGATGAACAGTTACTCTCCCCACAGCTGGATGAGCAATTACTCTCCCCACAGCTGGATGAACAGTTACACTCTTCATGGCTGGATGAACAATTAAACTCCCCACAGCCGGATTAACAATTACACTCACCAAAGCTGGATGAACAATTACACTCCCAACAGCTGGATGAACATTTTATCTCCCCACAGCTGGATGAACAATTACACTCCCCAAAGCTGGATAAACAATTACACTCACCACAGCTGGATGAACAATTACACTCCCAACAGTTGGATGAACATTTTATCGCCCCACTGCTGGATGGACAATTACTCTCCCCACAGCTGGATGAACAGTTATTCTCCCCAAAGCTGGATGAACAATTAGTCTCACAACAGCTGGATGAACAATTAGTCTCCCCACAGCTGGATGAACAATTACATTCCCAACAGCTGGATGAATATTTTATCTCCCCACAGCTGGATGAACAATTAGTCTCACAACAGCTGGATGAACAATTAGTCTCCCCACAGCTGGATGAACAATTACTCTCCCCACAGCTGGATGAACAGTTACTCTCCCCACAGCTGGATGACCAATTAGTCTCCTCACAGCTGGATGAACAATTAGTCTCCACACAGCTGGATGAACAATTACACTCCCCAAAGCTGGATGAACAATTACACTCACCACAGCTGGATGAACAATTACACTCCCAACAGCTGGATGAACATTTTATCTCCCCAAAGCTGGATGAACAGTTACTCTCCCCACAGCTGGATGAACAATTAGTCTCCCCACAGCTGGATGAACAATTAGTCTCCCCACAGCTGGATTAACAATTACACTCCCAACAGCTGGATGAACATTTTACCTCCCCACAGCTGGATGAACAATTAGTCTCTCCACAGCTGGATGAACAGTTACTCTCCCCACAGCTGGATAAACAATTACTCTCCCCACAGCTGAATGAACAGTTACTCTCCCCACAGCTGGATGAACAATTACTCTCCCCACAGCTGAATGAACAGTTACTCTCCCCACAGCTGGATGAACAATTACTCTCTGCACAGATGGATGAACAATTGCACTCCACACAGCTGGAGGAACAATTACTCTCCCCCAGAGCTGGATGAACAATTTACTCCGCACAGCTGGATGAACAATTACACTCCCCAAACCTGGATGAGCATTTACACTCTTCACGGCTGGATGAACAATTAAACTCCCCATGGTTGGATGAACAATTACACTCACCAAAGCGGGATGAACAATTACACTCCCAACAGCTGGATGAACATTTTATCTCCCCACAGCTGGATGAACAATTACTCTCCCCACAGCTGGATGAACAGTTACTCTCCCCACAGCTGGATGAACAATTAGTCTCCCCACAGCTGGATGAACAATTAGTCTCCCCACAGCTGGATGAACAATTACACTCCCCAAAGCTGGTTGAACAATTACATTCACCACAGCTGGATGAACAATTACACTCCCAACAGCTGGATGAACATTTTATCTCCCCACTGCTGGATGAACAATTACTCTCCGCACAGCTGGATGAACAGTTACACTCCCCACAGCTGGATGAACAATTAGTCTCCCCACAGCTGGATGAACAATTAGTCTCCCCACAGCTGGATGAACAATTATACTCCCAACAGCTGGATGACCATTTTATCTCCCCACAGCTGGATGAACAATTAGTCTCCCCACAGCTGGATGAACAGTTACTCTCCCCACAGCTGGATGAACAATTACTCTCCGCACAGCTGTATGAACAATTGCACTCCACACAGCTGGACGAACAATTACTCTCCCCCAGAGCTGGATGAACAATTGCACTCCGCACAGCTGGATGAAGAATTACACTCCACACAGCTGGATGAACAATTACACTCCCCAAAGTTGGATGAAGAATTACACTCACCACAGCTGGATGAAGAATTACACTCACCACAGCTGGATGAACATTTTATCTCCCTATAGCTGCATGAACAATTACTCTCCGCACAGCTGGATGAACAGTTACACTCCCCACAGCTGGATGAACAATTAGTCTCCCCACAGCTGGATGAATAATTAGGCTCCCCACAGCTGGATGAACAATTATACTCCCAACAGCTGGATGAACATTTTATCTCCCCACAGCTGGATGAACAATTAGTCTCCCCACAGCTGGATGAACAGTTACTCTCCCCACAGCTGGATGAACAATTACTCTCCGCACAGCTGTATGAACAATTACACTCCCAACAGCTGGATGAACATTTTATCTCCCCACAGCTGGATGAACAATTACTCTCCCCACAGCTGGATGAACAGTTACTCTCCCCACAGCTGGATGAACAATTAGTCTCCCCACAGCTGGATGAACAATTAGTCTCCCCACAGCTGGATGAACAATTACACTCCCCAAAGCTGGATGAACAATTACATTCACCACAGCTGGATGAACAAGTACACTCCCAACAGCTGGATGAACATTTTATCTCCCCACTGCTGGATGAACAATTACTCTCCGCACAGCTGGATGAACAGTTACACTCCCCACAGCTGGATGAACAATTAGTCTCCCCACAGCTGGATGAACAATTAGTCTCCCCACAGCTGGATGAACAATTATACTCCCAACAGCTGGATGAACATTTTATCTCCCCACAGCTGGATGAACAATTAGTCTCCCCACAGCTGGATGAACAGTTACTCTCCCCACAGCTGGATGAACAATTACTCTCCGCACAGCTGTATGAACAATTGCACTCCACACAGCTGGACGAACAATTACTCTCCCCCAGAGCTGGATGAACAATTGCACTCCGCACAGCTGGATGAAGAATTACACTCCACATAGCTGGATGAACAATTACACTCCCCAAAGTTGGATGAAGAATTACACTCACCACAGCTGGATGAAGAATTACACTCACCACAGCTGGATGAACATTTTATCTCCCTATAGCTGCATGAACAATTACTCTCCGCACAGCTGGATGAACAGTTACACTCCCCACAGCTGGATGAACAATTAGTCTCCCCACAGCTGGATGAACAATTAGTCTCCCCACAGCTGGATGAACAATTATACTCCCAACAGCTGGATGAACATTTTATCTCCCCACAGCTGGATGAACAATTAGTCTCCCCACAGCTGGATGAACAGTTACTCTCCCCACAGCTGGATGAACAATTACTCTCCCCACAGCTGTATGAACAATTACACTCCCAACAGCTGGATGAACATTTTATCTCCCCACAGCTGGATGAACAATTACTCTCCCCACAGCTGGATGAACAGTTACTCTCCCCACAGCTGGATGAACAATTAGTCTCCCCACAGCTGGATGAACAATTAGTCTCCCCACAGCTGGATGAACAATTACACTCCCCAAAGCTGGATGAACAATTACATTCACCACAGCTGGATGAACAATTAGTCTCCCCACAGCTGGATGAACAGTTACTCTCCCCACAGCTGGATGAACAATTACTCTCCGCACAGCTGTATGAACAATTGCACTCCACACAGCTGGACGAACAATTACTCTCCCCCAGAGCTGGATGAACATATTACCTCCCCACAGCTGGATGAACAATTAGTCTCTCCACAGCTGGATGAACAGTTACTCTCCCCACAGCTGGATAAACAATTACTCTCCCCACAGCTGAATGAACAGTTACTCTCCCCACAGCTGGATGAACAATTACTCTCCCCACAGCTGAATGAACAGTTACTCTCCCCACAGCTGGATGAACAATTACTCTCTGCACAGATGGATGAACAATTGCACTCCACACAGCTGGAGGAACAATTACTCTCCCCCAGAGCTGGATGAACAATTTACTCCGCACAGCTGGATGAACAATTACACTCCCCAAACCTGGATGAGCATTTACACTCTTCACGGCTGGATGAACAATTAAACTCCCCATGGTTGGATGAACAATTACACTCACCAAAGCGGGATGAACAATTACACTCCCAACAGCTGGATGAACATTTTATCTCCCCACAGCTGGATGAACAATTACTCTCCCCACAGCTGGATGAACAGTTACTCTCCCCACAGCTGGATGAACAATTAGTCTCCCCACAGCTGGATGAACAATTACACTCCCCAAAGCTGGATGAACAATTACATTCACCACAGCTGGATGAACAATTACACTCCCAACAGCCGGATGAACATTTTATCTCCCCACTGCTGGATGAACAATTACTCTCCGCACAGCTGGGTGAACAGTTACTCTCCCCACAGCTGGATGAACAATTAGTCTCCCCACAGCTGGATGAACAATTAGTCTCCCCACAGCTGGATGAACAATTATACTCCCAACAGCTGGATGAACATTTTATCTCCCCACAGCTGGATGAACAATTAGTCTCCCCACAGCTGGATGAACAGTTACTCTCCCCACAGCTGGATGAACAATTACTCTCCGCACAGCTGTATGAACAATTGCACTCCACACAGCTGGACGAACAATTACTCTCCCCCAGAGCTGGATGAACAATTGCACTCCGCACAGCTGGATGAAGAATTACACTCCACACAGCTGGATGAACAATTACACTCCCCAAAGTTGGATGAAGAATTACACTCACCACAGCTGGATGAAGAATTACACTCACCACAGCTGGATGAACATTTTATCTCCCTATAGCTGCATGAACAATTACTCTCCCCAGAGCTGGATGAACAATTACTCTCCCCAGTTCTGGATGAGCAATTAAACTTCACCACAGCTGGATGAACAATTACTCTCCCCACAACTGGATGTACAATTAGGCTCCCCACAGCTGGACAAACAACTACACTCCTCACAGCTGGATGAAAAATTACTCTCCCCACTTCTGATGAACAATTACACTCCCCACAGCTGTATGAACATTTACTCTCCCCACAGCTGGATGAACAATTAGTCTCCCCACAGGTGGATGAACAACTACAATGCCCACTGCTGGAAGAACAATTAGTCTCCCCACAGTTTGATGAACAGTTACTCTCCACACAGCTGGATGAACAATTACTCTCTGCACAGCTGTATGAACAATTACTCTGCCCAGAGCTGGATGAACAATTGAAGTCCCCACAACTGGATGAACAATTACACTTCCCACAGCTGGATGAACAATTACACTCCCTACAGCTGTATGAACAATTAAACTCCCCACGGCTGGATGAACAATTACACACCCAACAGCTGAATGAACATTTTATCTCTCCACAGCTGGTGAACAATTACACTCCTCACAGCTGGATGAACAATTACTATTGCCACAGCTGGATGAAAAATTACTCTCCCCAATTCTGAATGAGCAATTAAACTTCCCCACAGCTGGATCAACTATTACTCTCCCCACAACTGGATGCACTATTAGGCTCCCCACACCTGGACGAACAATTACTCTCTCCACAGCTGGATGAACAGTTACTCTCCCCACAGCTGGATGAACAATTAGTCTCCCCACAGCTGGATGAACAATTAGTCTCCCCACAGCTGGATGAACAATTACACTCCCCAAAGCTGGATAAACAATTACACTCACCACAGCTGGATGAACAATTACACTCCCAACAGCTGGATGAACATTTTATCTCCCCACTGCTGGATGAATAATTACTCTCCCCACAGCTGGATGAACAGTTACTCTCCCCAGAGCTGGATGAACAATTACACTCCCAACAGCTGGATGAACATTTTATCTCCCCACAGCTCGATGAATAATTACACTCCCCATAGCTGGACGAACAATTGCTCACAACACAGCTGGATGAACAGTTACTCTCCCCACAGCTGGATGAACAATTAGTCTCCCCACAGCTGGATGAACAATTACACTCCCCAAAGCTGGATAAACAATTAAACTCACCACAGCTGGATGAACAATTACACTCCCAACAGCTGGATGAACATTTTATCTCCCCACTGCTGCATGAATAATTACTCTCCCCACAGCTGGATGAACATTTACTCTCCCCACAGCTGGATGAACAATTAGTCTCCCCACAGCTGGATGAACAATTAGTCTCCCCACAGCTGGATGAACAATTACACTCCCAACAGCTGGATGAACATTTTATCTCCCCACAGCTCGATGAATAATTACACTCCCCACAGCTGGACGAACAATTACTCTCCCCACAGCTGGATGAACAGTTACTCTCCCCACAGCTGGATGAACAATTAGTCTCCCCACAGCTGGATCAACAATTAGTCTCCCCACAGCTGGATGAACAATTACACTCCCCAAAGCTGGATAAACAATTACACTCACCACAGCTGGATGAACAATTACACTCCCAACAGCTGGATGAACATTTTATCTCCCCACTGCTGGATGAACAATTACTCTCCCCACAGCTGGATGAACAGTTACTCTCCCCACAGCTGGATGAACAATTAGTCTCCCCACAGATGGATGAACAATTAGTCTCCCCACAGCTGGATGAACAATTACACTCCCAACAGCTGGATGAACATTTTATCTCCCCACAGCTGGATGAACAATTAGTCTCCCCACAGCTGGATGAACAGTTACTCTCCCCACAGCTGGATGAGCAATTACTCTCCCCACAGCTGGATGAACAGTTACACTCTTCATGGCTGGATGAACAATTAAACTCCCCACAGCCGGATTAACAATTACACTCACCAAAGCTGGATGAACAATTACACTCCCAACAGCTGGATGAACATTTTATCTCCCCACAGCTGGATGAACAATTACACTCCCCAAAGCTGGATAAACAATTACACTCACCACAGCTGGATGAACAATTACACTCCCAACAGCTGGATGAACATTTTATCGCCCCACTGCTGGATGGACAATTACTCTCCCCACAGCTGGATGAACAGTTATTCTCCCCACAGCTGGATGAACAATTAGTCTCACAACAGCTGGATGAACAATTAGTCTCCCCACAGCTGGATGAACAATTACATTCCGAACAGCTGGATGAATATTTTATCTCCCCACAGCTGGATGAACAATTAGTCTCCCCACAGCTGGATGAACAGTTACTCTCCCCACAGCTGGATGAGCAATTACTCTCCCCACAGCTGGATGAACAGTTACACTCTTCATGGCTGGATGAACAATTAAACTCCCCACAGCCGGATTAACAATTACACTCACCAAAGCTGGATGAACAATTACACTCCCAACAGCTGGATGAACATTTTATCTCCCCACAGCTGGATGAACAATTACACTCCCCAAAGCTGGATAAACAATTACACTCACCACAGCTGGATGAACAATTACACTCCCAACAGCTGGATGAACATTTTATCTCCCCACTGCTGGATGAACAATTACTCTCCCCACAGCTGGATGAACAGTTATTCTCCCCACAGCTGGATGAACAATTAGTCTCACAACAGCTGGATGAACAATTAGTCTCCCCACAGCTGGATGAATATTTTATCTCCCATCAGCTGGATGAACAATTAGTCTCCCCACAGCTGGATGATCAGTTACTCTCCCCACAGCTGGATGAGCAATTACTCTCCCCACAGCTGGATGAACTGTTACACTCTTCATGGCTGGATGAACAATTAAACTCCCCACAGCCGGATTAACAATTACACTCACCAAAGCTGGATGAACAATTACACTCCCAACAGCTGGATGAACATTTTATCTCCCCACAGCTGGATGAACAATTACTCTCCCCACAGCTGGATGAACAGTTACTCTCCCCAGAGCTGGATGAACAATTACACTCCCAACAGCTGGATTAACATTTTATCTCCCCACAGCTCGATGAATAATTACACTCCCCATAGCTGGACGAACAATTGCTCACCACACAGCTGGATGAACAGTTACTCTCCCCACAGCTGGATGAACAATTTGGGGTAGAAATTAGGTCGCGCCCCATTTGGGGCGCAAATATCGTCCGAGCGCAAATATTAGCGCCTGGCGCTAATTATCGGCACTGACAGGAAACTTCACTTTTACCGCCCCGGGAGGTGAGTGGAGCGCTAAATTAGGCGCTGCACACCTCTCTTAAGGCGCAAAGGCCTAGGAGTGAGGCGCTACCTCAGCGCACGAGCGCAGCGCAGCTGCTGCCAGTTAGCGAGGGAACACAGACACACTGGCGCCGGACACTTCTTAAAGCGGGGGGGGCCACTTGCTCCCCAGCCACACCCTGCTCATTGCAGCCTTGAATCTCAGCCTGGAGAGACCTGTAATCCATTTTGCTGCCAAGCATGGAGAGGGTGAGAGAACGCGCTCATCGCTTCACCGAGCGGGCCTTGGATGCTCTGGTTGGCGCAGTGGAGCGCAGACGATGCATGCTGTTCCCGGAGAGTGGCAGGAGGCCTTTGCCACGCGAGTTCAGAAGAGTGTGGAGGGAGGTGGCTCAGAGCGTCTCCTCCAGGAGCATGGTGCCCAGGACCCATGTTCAGTGCCGCAAAAAATTCAACGACCTCACTCGGGTCGTCAGGGTGAGTGGCTTTTTCTCAATACCTCTCCATCCCTCCATCTCAACCTCACTATATGGCCAGAGGGTCTTAAAACCCCAATGCACAACACTCATGCAACACCTATGGCCCTTTCATCAAACACACACACACATTCCACACTTTGCATACAGTAAGGGCTATTCACCTATGGGAGGCACATCAGGCAAGACCATGGCTGCATATTGTAAGGGCTATTCACCTATGGGAGGCACATCAGGCAAGACCATGGCTGTATATTTACTCAGATGCTGTCCTTTTTCTTGCAGGCTAAGCTGGCTCATAATCGGAGACAGCAGCAACGGACGGGTGGAGGGCGGCTTCAGCTGCAACCCCTCAGCGATCTGGAGGAGCGCGTCCACAGGATTGTGGCAAGCCGGGTGATCGGTCCCGTCGCCACTGGGGACGCCGACCCCGTTGTGGACAGCAATGGTAAGGTCATCACCTTTTTGTCCTCTGTCCTTCCACTTGTCCCTCACAATACCAGCCTTTGACACTTTCAATCCAACTTGCTAACTCGCTGCACTTATTCCTCCCTTACTGCCACCCTGTCCTCACGCTAAAGCCACTCTTGTACCTCCCTGCTTTCAGATGGTGATTCACCAGCTGAGGAGATGGTCCCTGAAGCTGCCACTGGGAGTGATGCTGCAGCTGAGGAGGAAGAGGAAGCCGGAGCATCAGTGCCACCCTCTCCCGAGGAAGCCCATGGCCACACTGGGAACACGCCTTCCCCGGAGGGGAGCAGGGGGGAAGGGGCTGATGATGGTGAAGCTCCAGGACCCAGCGGGCTGCAGCAACGCCATGGGGGGGGGAGGGAAGAACGGGAGCCTTCTCCCCAGAGGGAGAGTATGCCAGACACTCCTACTGCAATGGACGCAGAGGAGGAGCGGCTGATTGCAGAAATGAACAGCCAGGCGGTGGGCATGCACACTGAGCTCATGGGTGCAGTGGGAAGGGTGCCCGAATGCATTGAGGCACTGGCAAGGAGTGTGGAGCACTTCGCTGTAGCACAGGCGGATGCCACACTAAAGCTTAGTGCTGCAATTCAGTCACTGGCTGCCAGGAACCCATCTGAGACTGCTCTCATGCAGACTCAGATTGAGGCCACGCGAGCACTGACTGCTGCCATCCTCGATGGTTCGTGCACATGTCCCCGGGGCTGTCACCGCGCCGCAGCAGGCCAGCAATGTGTTCTCCGGCAAATTGCTCCGGATGCTGAAGTGCTGCCCCGTGGGAGTGCCAGTGTGTCGGGCGAGCAGGGAGTTGCTGTCCTCTCTCACGATGACAGCATTCCTGCTGCCAACACTGTCACTTCTCCACTGCACTTGCCACCGCCTGTAGGACAGACTGCTGCCGCCCATGCAGAGTTGGTGCAGTCTGCAGCCGGGCCCTCCAGGCCCAGAAGTGGTCGAGGCCGTCCTTCAGGGGCATCTGCAGTGTCAGGGTCTGACGAGCAGCAGCCTTCCACCAGCCTTGCTGCAGCCACTGAGGTCCCATTACGGAGGAGCAGTAGGGGTAGAAGGGGGGAAGTGCGCAAGGGAAGGAGATCACCCTCGAAGGGCAAAATGTAGGAGGTGTGCCAAAATGCTGGTCATTTTTTTATTAAAGGCCGAGGTTCATGGCCCAACTTTTGTTTAGTGTTTTGGACATTATCTCCAGGTTGTGAGAACCAGTTATGTTATTGACTGTTTTTTTGTGTTTATTTCTATGAGTTTGTCATGAGGAATTCACACACACAGAGTTTGTACAATAAATAAGTTTCTGTATTCAAAATATACATGGCTGGTGGTTGGAATTATTGGTGCCTTGGCCGGCTTAGGGGTTGCGTGCTGGGTTGATTCGTGTTTGTAGCAATGGCAGGGGCCCTAGAAGCGGCTTGCTATTAGTCGTTGACGGACGGCCCTTGCAGTTTGACCATTGTGGGCCGCCCTCCTGCCTTGGTGCTGCTGCTGATCATCGTCCTCGTCCTGTTCCTCCTCTTCCTCCTCCTCCTCTTGTGGTGCTGCAAGGCCTGGTGGCATTGGCTGCGTCCTGAGGATTGCCATGTTGTGCAACATGTAGCACACGACTACGAATTTCGAAACTTGCTCAGGCGAGTACTGCAGGGCTCCTCCGGAATGGTCCAGACAGCGGAATCGTTGTTTCAGCACGCCGATTGTGCGCTCAATAATGTTCCTGGTTGCTTGTTGGCTTTCCTGGTACCGCAGCTCAGCAGGGGTGTTTGGCGCACGGAGCGGTGTCATCAGCCAGGTGCTCAATGCGTACCCCTTGTCCCCCAGAAGCCAACCAACTGGCTGATGCGGTGCCTCGAAAATTTCTGCCACAGTACTCTGGCGCAGGATGAAAGCATCGTGGCAGCTGCCCGGATAGTGGGCATTGACAGCGAGAATCACCTGTCTGTGGTCACAGACCAACTGCACATTCAAGGAATGGAACCCCTTTCTGTTCCGGAACTCCTCTGCATTCTCTCGCGGAGCACGCAAAGCCACATGCGTGCAGTCAATGGCGCCCTGCACCATGGGGAAGCCCGCTACCCTCGCAAAGCCCATAGCACGGTCATGCTGCTTGTCTGGGGTCATAGGGAAAGAGATGAAGTCTCGTCTCCTTCTGAAGAGGGCATTGGTGACCTGCCGGATGCAGCGATGCACCGCAAACTGGGAGATATTGGCGAGGTCCCCAACAGCAGCTTGGAATGAGCCAGTGGCGTAGAAGTTCAAAGCCACTGTGACCTTCACTGCCACCGACAGAGACGTCCTGGACCTCAGCTGAGGCTGCAGATCTGGCTGCAGCAGGTGGCAGAGCTCAGTGACCACCTCCTTGCTGAATCGCAGCCTTCGCAAACACAGCTCCTCGGACATATGGATGTAGGAGAGCTGTTCACGATATACCCTGGGAGGGTAAGCTCTCCTGTACATGCGCCTGATGGCCCTCCTCCGTCTGGCCATCATTGCCACTCTCTGTCTGCGTCTCACTATCCTCCGATTGAGCTGGAGCAGGACGACGCCCCCAATCATTGCAGCCCCCATATTCTCTTTGCCAGAAAAGTAATGAGGTACAGCAACTAAAGTAGCAGCAAAGTTAGGATGAACTAGGCCAAACTACCTCACAAAGCGTTGAGTCAATGTAGAAGTCTCTCTCTCTCTCTCTCCGAATCTCTCTCTCTCTCTCAGAATGAGTGGTGCATAAATGTCGACCACAGAAAAAGACAGGAAGAGGCCCCCTTTAAATAGCGCCCCCCCCAGCCCCACACCGATTGATAACGTTCCAGTCTTCCGGTCGTTGGAAGCGCCAGGCGGTAAGGCAGGGGGCGCCACTCAATTTCCGCTCCGGGGCGCCCCAAGGGCGTTGCACCATGGAATGACGTCACAATCTGCGCGCGCAGGTGGTCGCAGCGGTAAGTTTTAGCGCCGCCGCACAATCTCAAGTTAAGTTCTCGAGCGGCGCAAACAGCGCTGTGCCCGGGCGTTAGCGCCTTAACGCCCCATTAGCGCCCTCTTAAGGCGCTAACGGGAGGCGCAACCAACTGAATTTTTCCCCCTTAGTCTCCCCAAAGATGGATGAACAATTAGTCTCCCCATAGCTGGATGAACAATTACACTCCACACAGCTGGATGAACAATTACACTCCCCAAAGCTGGATAAACAATTACACTCACCACAGCTGGATGAACAATTACACTCCCAACAGCTGGATGAACATTTTATCTCCCCACTGCTGGATGAACAGTTATTCTCCCCACAGCTGGATGAACAATTAGTCTCACAACAGCTGGATGAACAATTAGTCTCCCCACAGCTGGATGAACAATTACATTCCCAACAGCTGGATGAACATTTTATCTCCCCACAGCTGGATGAACAATTACTCTCCCCACAGCTGGATGAACAGTTACTCTCCCCACAGCTGGATGAGCAATTACTCTCCCCACAGCTGGATGAACAGTTACACTCTTCATGGCTGGATGAACAATTAAACTCCCCACAGCTGGATTAACAATTACACTCACCAAAGCTGGATGAACAATTACACTCCCAACAGCTGGATGAACATTTTATCTCCCCACAGCTGGATGAACAATTACACTCCCCAAAGCTGGATAAACAATTACACTCACCACAGCTGGATGAACAATTACACTCCCAACAGCTGGATGAACATTTTATCTCCCCACTGCTGGATGAACAATTACTCTCCCCACAGCTGGATGAACAGTTATTCTCCCCACAGCTGGATGAACAATTAGTCTCCCCACAGCTGGATGAACAATTAGTCTCCCCACAGCTGGATGAACAATTATACTCCCAACAGCTGGATGAACATTTTATCTCCCCACAGCTGGATGAACAATTAGTCTCCCCACAGCTGGATGAACAGTTACTCTCCCCACAGCTGGATGAACAATTACTCTCCGCACAGCTGTATGAACAATTGCACTCCACACAGCTGGACGAACAATTACTCTCCCCCAGAGCTGGATGAACAATTGCACTCCGCACAGCTGGATGAAGAATTACACTCCACACAGCTGGATGAACAATTACACTCCCCAAAGTTGGATGAAGAGTTACACTCACCACAGCTGGATGAAGAATTACACTCACCACAGCTGGATGAACATTTTATCTCCCTATAGCTGCATGAACAATTACTCTCCCCAGAGCTGGATGAACAATTATTCTCCCCAGTTCTGGATGAGCAATTAAACTTCACCACAGCTGGATGAACAATTACTCTCCCCACAACTGGATGTACAATTAGGCTCCCCACAGCTGGACAAACAACTACACTCCCCACAGCTGTATGAACATTTACTCTCCCCACAGCTGGATGAACAATTAGTCTCCCCACAGGTGGATGAACAACTACAATGCCCACTGCTGGAAGAACAATTAGTCTCCCCACAGTTTGATGAACAGTTACTCTCCACACAGCTGGATGAACAATTACTCTCTGCACAGCTGTATGAACAATTACTCTGCCCAGAGCTGGATGAACAATTGAAGTCCCCACAACTGGATGAACAATTACACTTCCCACAGCTGGATGAACAATTACACTCCCTACAGCTGTATGAACAATTAAACTCCCCACGGCTGGATGAACAATTACACACCCAACAGCTGAATGAACATTTTATCTCTCCACAGCTGGTGAACAATTACACTCCTCACAGCTGGATGAACAATTACTATTGCCACAGCTGGATGAAAAATTACTCTCCCCAATTCTGAATGAGCAATTAAACTTCCCCACAGCTGGATCAACTATTACTCTCCCCACAACTGGATGCACTATTAGGCTCCCCACACCTGGACGAACAATTACTCTCTCCACAGCTGGATGAACAGTTACTCTCCCCACAGCTGGATGAACAATTAGTCTCCCCACAGCTGGATGAATAATTACTCTCCCCACAGCTGGATGAACAGTTACTCTCCCCAGAGCTGGATGAACAATTACACTCCCAACAGCAGGATGAACATTTTATCTCCCCACAGCTCGATGAATAATTACACTCCCCATAGCTGGACGACCAATTGCTCACAACACAGCTGGATGAACAGTTACTCTCCCCACAGCTGGATGAACAATTAGTCTCCCCACAGCTGGATGAACAATTACACTCCCCAAAGCTGGATAAACAATTACACTCACCACAGCTGGATGAACAATTACACTCCCAACAGCTGGATGAACATTTTATCTCCCCACTGCTGGATGAATAATTACTCTCCCCACAGCTGGATGAACATTTACTCTCCCCACAGCTGGATGAACAATTAGTCTCCCCACAGCTGGATGAACAATTAGTCTCCCCACAGCTGGATGAACAATTACACTCCCCAAAGCTGGATAAACAATTACACTCACCACAGCTGGATGAACAATTACACTCCCAACAGCTGGATGAACATTTTATCTCCCCACAGCTCGATGAATAATTACACTCCCCACAGCTGGACGAACAATTACTCTCCCCACAGCTGGATGAACAGTTACTCTCCCCACAGCTGGATGAACAATTAGTCTCCCCACAGCTGGATCAACAATTAGTCTCCCCACAGCTGGATGAACAATTACACTCTTCATGGCTGGATGAACAATTAAACTCCCCACAGCCGGATTAACAATTAAACTCACCAAAGCTGGATGAACAATTACACTCCCAACAGCTGGATGAACATTTTATCTCCCCACTGCTGGATGAACAATTACTCTCCCCACAGCTGGATGAACAGTTATTCTCCCCACAGCTGGATGAACAATTAGTCTCACAACAGCTGGATGAACAATTAGTCTCCCCACAGCTGGATGAACAATTACATTCCCAACAGCTGGATGAATATTTTATCTCCCCACAGCTGGATGAACAATTAGTCTCCCCACAGCTGGATGAACAGTTACTCTCCCCACAGCTGGATGAGCAATTACTCTCCCCACAGCCGGATTAACAATTACACTCACCAAAGCTGGATGAACAATTACACTCCCAACAGCTGGATGAACATTTTATCTCCCCACAGCTGGATGAACAATTACACTCCCCAAAGCTGGATAAACAATTACACTCACCACAGCTGGATGAACAATTACACTCCCAACAGCTGGATGAACATTTTATCTCCCCACTGCTGGATGAACAATTACTCTCCCCACAGCTGGATGAACAGTTATTCTCCCCACAGCTGGATGAACAATTAGTCTCACAACAGCTGGATGAACAATTAGTCTCCCCACAGCTGGATGAATATTTTATCTCCCATCAGCTGGATGAACAATTAGTCTCCCCACAGCTGGATGAACCGTTACTCTCCCCACAGCTGGATGAGCAATTACTCTCCCCACAGCTGGATGAACTGTTACACTCTTCATGGCTGGATGAACAATTAAACTCCCCACAGCCGGATTAACAATTACACTCACCAAAGCTGGATGAACAATTACACTCCCAACAGCTGGATGAACATTTTATCTCCCCACAGCTGGATGAACAATTACTCTCCCCACAGCTGGATGAACAGTTACTCTCCCCAGAGCTGGATGAACAATTACACTCCCAACAGCTGGATGAACATTTTATCTCCCCACAGCTCGATGAATAATTACACTCCCCATAGCTGGACGAACAATTGCTCACCACACAGCTGGATGAACAGTTTCTCTCCCCACAGCTGGATGAATAATTACTCTCCCCACAGCTGGATGAACATTTACTCTCCCCACAGCTGATTGAACAATTAGTCTCCCCACAGCTGGATGAACAATTAGTCTCCCCACAGCTGGATGAACAATTACACTCCCAACAGCTGGATGAACATTTTATCTCCCCACAGCTCGATGAATAATTACACTCCCCACAGCTGGACGAACAATTACTCTCCCCACAGCTGGATGAACAGTTACTCTCCCCACAGCTGGATGAACAATTAGTCTCCCCACAGCTGGATCAACAATTAGTCTCCCCACAGCTGCATGAACAATTACACTCCCCAAAGCTGGATAAACAATTACACTCACCACAGCTGGATGAACAATTACACTCCCAACAGCTGGATGAACATTTTATCTCCCCACTGCTGGATGAACAATTACTCTCCCCACAGCTGGATGAACAGTTACTCTCCCCACAGCTGGATGAACAATTAGTCTCCCCACAGATGGATGAACAATTAGTCTCCCCACAGCTGGATGAACAATTACACTCCCAACAGCTGGATGAACATTTTATCTCCCCACAGCTGGATGAGCAATTACTCTCCCCACAGCTGGATGAACAGTTACACTCTTCATGGCTGGATGAACAATTAAACTCCCCACAGCCGGATTAACAATTACACTCACCAAAGCTGGATGAACAATTACACTCCCAACAGCTGGATGAACATTTTATCTCCCCACTGCTGGATGAACAATTACTCTCCCCACAGCTGGATGAACAGTTATTCTCCCCACAGCTGGATGAACAATTAGTCTCACAACAGCTGGATGAACAATTAGTCTCCCCACAGCTGGATGAACAATTACATTCCCAACAGCTGGATGAATATTTTATCTCCCCACAGCTGGATGAACAATTAGTCTCCCCACAGCTGGATGAACAGTTACTCTCCCCACAGCTGGATGAGCAATTACTCTCCCCACAGCCGGATTAACAATTACACTCACCAAAGCTGGATGAACAATTACACTCCCAACAGCTGGATGAACATTTTATCTCCCCACAGCTGGATGAACAATTACACTCCCCAAAGCTGGATAAACAATTACACTCACCACAGCTGGATGAACAATTACACTCCCAACAGCTGGATGAACATTTTATCTCCCCACTGCTGGATGAACAATTACTCTCCCCACAGCTGGATGAACAGTTATTCTCCCCACAGCTGGATGAACAATTAGTCTCACAACAGCTGGATGAACAATTAGTCTCCCCACAGCTGGATGAATATTTTATCTCCCATCAGCTGGAAGAACAATTAGTCTCCCCACAGCTGGATGAACCGTTACTCTCCCCACAGCTGGATGAGCAATTACTCTCCCCACAGCTGGATGAACTGTTACACTCTTCATGGCTGGATGAACAATTAAACTCCCCACAGCCGGATTAACAATTACACTCACCAAAGCTGGATGAACAATTACACTCCCAACAGCTGGATGAACATTTTATCTCCCCACAGCTGGATGAACAATTACTCTCCCCACAGCTGGATGAAAAGTTACTCTCCCCAGAGCTGGATGAACAATTACACTCCCAACAGCTGGATGAACATTTTATCTCCCCACAGCTCGATGAATAATTACACTCCCCATAGCTGGACGAACAATTGCTCACCACACAGCTGGATGAACAGTTACTCTCCCCACAGCTGGATGAACAATTAGTCTCCCCACAGCTGGATGAACAATTACACTCCCCAAAGCTTGATAAACAATTACACTCCCAACAGCTGGATGAACATTTTATCTCCCCACTGCTGGATGAATAATTACTCTCCCCACAGCTGGATGAACATTTACTCTCCCCACAGCTGGATGAACAATTAGTCTCCCCACAGCTGGATGAACAATTAGTCTCCCCACAGCTGGATCAACAATTAGTCTCCCCACAGCTGGATGAACAATTACACTCCCCAAAGCTGGATAAACAATTACACTCACCACAGCTGGATGAACAATTACACTCCCAACAGCTGGATGAACATTTTATCTCCCCACTGCTGGATGAACAATTACTCTCCCCACAGCTGGATGAACAGTTACTCTCCCCACAGCTGGATGAACTGTTACAC
Source organism: Squalus acanthias (assembly GCA_030390025.1). Classification (NCBI taxonomy): domain Eukaryota; kingdom Metazoa; phylum Chordata; class Chondrichthyes; order Squaliformes; family Squalidae; genus Squalus; species Squalus acanthias. The sequence continues at coordinate 45,629 of JASTWF010001055.1, read as the reverse complement.
TCTTCATGGCTGGATGAACAATTAAACTCCCCACAGCCGGATTAACAATTACACTCACCAAAGCTGGATGAACAATTACACTCCCAACAGCTGGATGAACATTTTATCTCCCCACAGCTGGATGAACAATTACTCTCCCCACAGCTGGATGAACAGTTACTCTCCCCAGAGCTGGATGAACAATTACACTCCCAACAGCTGGATGAACATTTTATCTCCCCACAGCTCGATGAATAATTACACTCCCCATAGCTGGACGAACAATTGCTCACCACACAGCTGGATGAACAGTTACTCTCCCCACAGCTGGATGAACAATTAGTCTCCCCACAGCTGGATGAACAATTACACTCCCCAAAGCTGGATAAACAATTACACTCACCACAGCTGGATGAACAATTACACTCCCAACAGCTGGATGAACATTTTATCTCCCCACAGCTCGATGAATAATTACACTCCCCATAGCTGGACGAACAATTGCTCACCACACAGCTGGATGAACAGTTACTCTCCCCACAGCTGGATGAACAATTAGTCTCCCCACAGCTGGATGAACAATTACACTCCCCAAAGCTTGATAAACAATTACACTCCCAACAGCTGGATGAACATTTTATCTCCCCACTGCTGGATGAATAATTACTCTCCCCACAGCTGGATGAACATTTACTCTCCCCACAGCTGGATGAACAATTAGTCTCCCCACAGCTGGATGAACAATTAGTCTCCCCACAGCTGGATCAACAATTAGTCTCCCCACAGCTGGATGAACAATTACACTCCCCAAAGCTGGATAAACAATTACACTCACCACAGCTGGATGAACAATTACACTCCCAACAGCTGGATGAACATTTTATCTCCCCACTGCTGGATGAACAATTACTCTCCCCACAGCTGGATGAACAGTTACTCTCCCCACAGCTGGATGAACAATTTGGGGTAGAAATTAGGTCGCGCCCCATTTGGGGCGCAAATATCGTCCGAGCGCAAATATTAGCGCCTGGCGCTAATTATCGGCACTGACAGGAAACTTCGCTTTTACCGCCCCGGGAGGTGAGTGGAGCGCTAAATTAGGCGCTGCACACCTCTCTTAAGGCGCAAAGGCCTAGGAGTGAGGCGCTACCTCAGCGCACGAGCGCAGCGCAGCTGCTGCCAGTTAGCGAGGGAACACAGACACACTGGCGCCGGACACTTCTTAAAGCGGGGGGGGCCACTTGCTCCCCAGCCACACCCTGCTCATTGCAGCCTTGAATCTCAGCCTGGAGAGACCTGTAATCCATTTTGCTGCCAAGCATGGAGAGGGTGAGAGAACGCGCTCATCGCTTCACCGAGCGGGCCTTGGATGCTCTGGTTGGCGCAGTGGAGCGCAGACGATGCATGCTGTTCCCGGAGAGTGGCAGGAGGCCTTTGCCACGCGAGTTCAGAAGAGTGTGGAGGGAGGTGGCTCAGAGCGTCTCCTCCAGGAGCATGGTGCCCAGGACCCATGTTCAGTGCCGCAAAAAATTCAACGACCTCACTCGGGTCGTCAGGGTGAGTGGCTTTTTCTCAATACCTCTCCATCCCTCCATCTCAACCTCACTATATGGCCAGAGGGTCTTAAAACCCCAATGCACAACACTCATGCAACACCTATGGCCCTTTCATCAAACACACACACACATTCCACACTTTGCATACAGTAAGGGCTATTCACCTATGGGAGGCACATCAGGCAAGACCATGGCTGCATATTGTAAGGGCTATTCACCTATGGGAGGCACATCAGGCAAGACCATGGCTGTATATTTACTCAGATGCTGTCCTTTTTCTTGCAGGCTAAGCTGGCTCATAATCGGAGACAGCAGCAACGGACGGGTGGAGGGCGGCTTCAGCTGCAACCCCTCAGCGATCTGGAGGAGCGCGTCCACAGGATTGTGGCAAGCCGGGTGATCGGTCCCGTCGCCACTGGGGACGCCGACCCCGTTGTGGACAGCAATGGTAAGGTCATCACCTTTTTGTCCTCTGTCCTTCCACTTGTCCCTCACAATACCAGCCTTTGACACTTTCAATCCAACTTGCTAACTCGCTGCACTTATTCCTCCCTTACTGCCACCCTGTCCTCACGCTAAAGCCACTCTTGTACCTCCCTGCTTTCAGATGGTGATTCACCAGCTGAGGAGATGGTCCCTGAAGCTGCCACTGGGAGTGATGCTGCAGCTGAGGAGGAAGAGGAAGCCGGAGCATCAGTGCCACCCTCTCCCGAGGAAGCCCATGGCCACACTGGGAACACGCCTTCCCCGGAGGGGAGCAGGGGGGAAGGGGCTGATGATGGTGAAGCTCCAGGACCCAGCGGGCTGCAGCAACGCCATGGGGGGGGGAGGGAAGAACGGGAGCCTTCTCCCCAGAGGGAGAGTATGCCAGACACTCCTACTGCAATGGACGCAGAGGAGGAGCGGCTGATTGCAGAAATGAACAGCCAGGCGGTGGGCATGCACACTGAGCTCATGGGTGCAGTGGGAAGGGTGCCCGAATGCATTGAGGCACTGGCAAGGAGTGTGGAGCACTTCGCTGTAGCACAGGCGGATGCCACACTAAAGCTTAGTGCTGCAATTCAGTCACTGGCTGCCAGGAACCCATCTGAGACTGCTCTCATGCAGACTCAGATTGAGGCCACGCGAGCACTGACTGCTGCCATCCTCGATGGTTCGTGCACATGTCCCCGGGGCTGTCACCGCGCCGCAGCAGGCCAGCAATGTGTTCTCCGGCAAATTGCTCCGGATGCTGAAGTGCTGCCCCGTGGGAGTGCCAGTGTGTCGGGCGAGCAGGGAGTTGCTGTCCTCTCTCACGATGACAGCATTCCTGCTGCCAACACTGTCACTTCTCCACTGCACTTGCCACCGCCTGTAGGACAGACTGCTGCCGCCCATGCAGAGTTGGTGCAGTCTGCAGCCGGGCCCTCCAGGCCCAGAAGTGGTCGAGGCCGTCCTTCAGGGGCATCTGCAGTGTCAGGGTCTGACGAGCAGCAGCCTTCCACCAGCCTTGCTGCAGCCACTGAGGTCCCATTACGGAGGAGCAGTAGGGTTAGAAGGGGGGAAGTGCGCAAGGGAAGGAGATCACCCTCGAAGGGCAAAATGTAGGAGGTGTGCCAAAATGCTGGTCATTTTTTTATTAAAGGCCGAGGTTCATGGCCCAACTTTTGTTTAGTGTTTTGGACATTATCTCCAGGTTGTGAGAACCAGTTATGTTATTGACTGTTTTTTTGTGTTTATTTCTATGAGTTTGTCATGAGGAATTCACACACACAGAGTTTGTACAATAAATAAGTTTCTGTATTCAAAATATACATGGCTGGTGGTTGGAATTATTGGTGCCTTGGCCGGCTTAGGGGTTGCGTGCTGGGTTGATTCGTGTTTGTAGCAATGGCAGGGGCCCTAGAAGCGGCTTGCTATTAGTCGTTGACGGACGGCCCTTGCAGTTTGACCATTGTGGGCCGCCCTCCTGCCTTGGTGCTGCTGCTGATCATCGTCCTCGTCCTGTTCCTCCTCTTCCTCCTCCTCCTCTTGTGGTGCTGCAAGGCCTGGTGGCATTGGCTGCGTCCTGAGGATTGCCATGTTGTGCAACATGCAGCACACGACTACGAATTTCGAAACTTGCTCAGGCGAGTACTGCAGGGCTCCTCCGGAATGGTCCAGACAGCGGAATCGTTGTTTCAGCACGCCGATTGTGCGCTCAATAATGTTCCTGGTTGCTTGTTGGCTTTCCTGGTACCGCAGCTCAGCAGGGGTGTTTGGCGCACGGAGCGGTGTCATCAGCCAGGTGCTCAATGCGTACCCCTTGTCCCCCAGAAGCCAACCAACTGGCTGATGCGGTGCCTCGAAAATTTCTGCCACAGTACTCTGGCGCAGGATGAAAGCATCGTGGCAGCTGCCCGGATAGTGGGCATTGACAGCGAGAATCACCTGTCTGTGGTCACAGACCAACTGCACATTCAAGGAATGGAACCCCTTTCTGTTCCGGAACTCCTCTGCATTCTCTCGCGGAGCACGCAAAGCCACATGCGTGCAGTCAATGGCGCCCTGCACCATGGGGAAGCCCGCTACCCTCGCAAAGCCCATAGCACGGTCATGCTGCTTGTCTGGGGTCATAGGGAAAGAGATGAAGTCTCGTCTCCTTCTGAAGAGGGCATTGGTGACCTGCCGGATGCAGCGATGCACCGCAAACTGGGAGATATTGGCGAGGTCCCCAACAGCAGCTTGGAATGAGCCAGTGGCGTAGAAGTTCAAAGCCACTGTGACCTTCACTGCCACCGACAGAGACGTCCTGGACCTCAGCTGAGGCTGCAGATCTGGCTGCAGCAGGTGGCAGAGCTCAGTGACCACCTCCTTGCTGAATCGCAGCCTTCGCAAACACAGCTCCTCGGACATATGGATCTAGGAGAGCTGTTCACGATATACCCTGGGAGGGTAAGCTCTCCTGTACATGCGCCTGATGGCCCTCCTCCGTCTGGCCATCATTGCCACTCTCTGTCTGCGTCTCACTATCCTCCGATTGAGCTGGAGCAGGACGACGCCCCCAATCATTGCAGCCCCCATATTCTCTTTGCCAGAAAAGTAATGAGGTACAGCAACTAAAGTAGCAGCAAAGTTAGGATGAACTAGGCCAAACTACCTCACAAAGCGTTGAGTCAATGTAGAAGTCTCTCTCTCTCTCTCTCCGAATCTCTCTCTCTCTCAGAACGAGTGGTGCATAAATGTCGACCACAGAAAAAGACAGGAAGAGGCCCCCTTTAAATAGCGCCCCCCCCCAGCCCCACACCGATTGATAACGTTCCAGTCTTCCGGTCGTTGGAAGCGCCAGGCGGTAAGGCAGGGGGCGCCACTCAATTTCCGCTCCGGGGCGCCCCAAGGGCGTTGCACCATGGAATGACGTCACAATCTGCGCGCGCAGGTGGTCGCAGCGGTAAGTTTTAGCGCCGCCGCACAATCTCAAGTTAAGTTCTCGAGCGGCGCAAACAGCGCTGCGCCCGGGCGTTAGCGCCTTAACGCCCCATTAGCGCCCTCTTAAGGCGCTAACGGGAGGCGCAACCAACTGAATTTTTCCCCCTTAGTCTCCCCACAGATGGATGAACAATTAGTCTCCCCATAGCTGGATGAACAATTACACTCCACACAGCTGGATGAACAATTACACTCCCCAAAGCTGGATAAACAATTACACTCACCACAGCTGGATGAACAATTACACTCCCAACAGCTGGATGAACATTTTATCTCCCCACTGCTGGATGAACAGTTATTCTCCCCACAGCTGGATGAACAATTAGTCTCACAACAGCTGGATGAACAATTAGTCTCCCCACAGCTGGATGAACAATTACATTCCCAACAGCTGGATGAACATTTTATCTCCCCACAGCTGGATGAACAATTATTCTCCCCACAGCTGGATGAACAATTACTCTCCCCACAGCTGGATGAGCAATTACTCTCCACACAGCTGGATGAACAGTTACACTCTTCATGGCTGGATGAACAATTAAACTCCCCACAGCCGGATTAACAATTACACTCACCAAAGCTGGATGAACAATTACACTCCCAACAGCTGGATGAACATTTTATCTCCCCACAGCTGGATGAACAATTACACTCCCCAAAGCTGGATAAACAATTACACTCACCACAGCTGGATGAACAATTACACTCCCAACAGCTGGATGAACATTTTATCTCCCCACTGCTGGATGAACAATTACTCTCCCCACAGCTGGATGAACAGTTATTCTCCCCACAGCTGGATGAACAATTAGTCCCCCCACAGCTGGATGAACAATTAGTCTCCCCACAGCTGGATGAACAATTACATTCCCAACAGCTGGATGAACATTTTATCTCCCCACAGCTGGATGAACAATTAGTCTCCCCACAGCTGGATGAACAGTTACTCTCCCCACAGCTGGATGAGCAATTACTCTCCCCACAGCTGGATGAACTGTTACACTCTTCATGGCTGGATGAACAATTAAACTCCCCACAGCCGGATTAACAATTACACTCACCAAAGCTGGATGAACAATTACACTCCCAACAGCTGGATGAACATTTTATCTCCCCACAGCTGGATGAACAATTAGTCTCCCCACAGCTGGATGAACAATTGCACTCCACACAGCTGGATGAACAATTAGTCTCCCCACAGCTGGATGAACAATTTTCTCCACACAGCTGGATGAACATTTACACTCCCCAAAGCTGGATGAGCATTTACACTCTTCACAGCTGGATGAACAATTAAACTCCCCATGGCTGGATGAACAATTACACTCACCAAAGCTGGATGAACAATTACACTCCCAACAGCTGGATGAACATTTTATCTCCCCACAGCTGGATGAACAATTACTCTCCCCACAGCTGGATGAACAGTTACTCTCCCCACAGCTGGATGAACAGTTACTCTCCCCACAGCTGGATGAACAATTACTCTCCGCACAGCTGGATGAACAATTATACTCCCAACAGCTGGATGAACATTTTATCTCCCCACAGCTGGATGAACAATTAGTCTGCCCACAGCTGGATGAACAGTTACTCTCCCCACAGCTGGATGAACAATTACTCTCCCCACAGCTGGATGAACAGTTACTCTCCCCACAGCTGGATGAACAATTACTCTCCGCACAGCTGTATGAACAATTGCACTCCACACAGCTGGACGAACAATTACTCTCCCCCAGAGCGGGATGAACAATTGCACTCCGCACAGCTGGATGAAGAATTACACTCCACACAGCTGGATGAACAATTACACTCCCCAAAGCTGGATGAAGAATTACACTCACCACAGCTGGATGAAGAATTACACTCCCAACAGCTGGATGAACATTTTATCTCCCTATAGCTGCATGAACAATTACTCTCCCTAGAGCTGGATGAACAATTACTCTCCCCAGTTCTGGATGAGCAATTAAACTTCACCACAGCTGGATGAACAATTACTCTCCCCACAACTGGATGTACAATTAGGCTCCCCACAGCTGGACAAACAACTACACTCCTCACAGCTGGATGAAAAATTACTCTCCCCACTTCTGATGAACAATTACACTCCCCACAGCTGTATGAACATTTACTCTCCCCACAGGTGGATGAACAATTAGTCTCCCCACAGGTGGATGAACAACTACAATACCCACTGCTGGAAGAACAATTAGTCTCCCCACAGTTTGATGAACAGTTACTCTCCACACAGCTGGATGAACAATTACTCTCCGCACAGCTGGATGAACAATTACTCTCCCCAGAGCTGGATGAACAATTGCAGTCCCCACAACTGGATGAACAATTACACTTCCCACAGCTGGATGAACAATTACACTCCCTACAGCTGGATGAACAATTAAACTCCCCACGGCTGGATGAACAATTACACTCCCAACAGCTGAATGAACATTTTATCTCTCCACAGCTGGATGAACAATTACACACCTCACAGCTGGATGAACAATTACTCTCGCCACAGCTGGATGGAAAATTACTCTCCCCAATTCTGAATGAGCAATTAAACTTCCCCACAGCTGGATCAACTATTACTCTCCCCACAACTGGATGCACAATTAGGCTCCCCACAGCTAGGCGAACAGCTACACTTCTCGCTGGATGAAAAATTATTCTCCCCACTTCTGGATGAACAATTACACCTCCCACAGCTGGATCAACATTTACTCTCCCCACAGCTCGATGAATAATTACACTCCTCACAGCTGGATGAACAATTATACTCCACACAGCTGGGTAAACAATTACACTCCCAACAGCTGGATGAACAATTTTCTCCCCACAGCTGGATGAACAATTTTCTCCGCACAGCTGAATGAACAAGTACTCTCCCCATAGCTGGATGAACAATTACTCTCCCCACAGCTGGATGAACAATTACTCTCCCCATAGCTGGATGAACAATTACTCTCCCCACAGTTGGATGAACAGTTACTCTCCCCACAGCTGGATGAAGAATTACACTCCACACAACCGGATGAACAATTACTCTCCCCACAGCTGGATGAACAATTAGTCTCCCCACAGCTGGATGAACAATTAGTCTCCCCACAGCTGGATGAACAATTACACTCCCCAAAGCTGGATGAACAATTACACTCACCACAGCTGGATGAACAACGACACTCCCAAGAGCTGGATGAACATTTTATCTCCCCACAGCTGGATGAACAATTACTCTCCCCACAGCTGGATGAACAGTTACTCTCCCCACAGCTGGATTAACAATTAGTCTCCCCACAGCTGGATGAATAATTAGTCTCCCCACAGCTGGATGAATAATTAGTCTCCCCACAGCTGGATGAAGAATTACACTCCACACAGCCGGATGAACAATTACTCTCCGCACAGCTGGATGGACAATTGCAGTCCCCACAACTGGATGAAAAATTACACTCACCACAGCTGGATGAACAATTACTCTCCCCACAGCCGGATGAACAATTACACTCACCAAAGCTGGATGAACAATTAAACTCCCCATGGCTGCATGAACAATTACACTCACCAAAGCTGGATGAACAATTACATTCCCCACAGCTGGATGAACAATTAGTCTCCCCACAGCTGGACGAACAATTAGTCTCCCCACAGCTGGACGAACAATTACACTCCCGACAGCTGGATGAACATTTTATCTCCCCACAGCTGGATGAACAGTTACTCTCCCCACAGCTGGAAGAGCAATTACTCTCCCCACAGCTGGATGAACAGTTACACTCTTCATGGCTGGATGAACAATTAAACTCCCCACAGCCGCATAAACAATTACTCTCCCCACAGCTGGATGAACAGTTACTCTCCCCACAGCTGGATGAACAATTACTCTCCCCACAGCTGGATGAACAATTAGTCTCCCCACAGCTGGATGAACATTTACTCTCCCCACAGCTGGATGAACAATTGCACTCCACACAGCTGGATGAACAATTACACTCCCCAAAGCTGGATGAGCATTTACACTCTTCACGGCTGCATGAACAATTAAACTCCCCATGGCTGGATGAACAATTACACTTACCAAAGCTGGATGAACAATTACACTCCCAACAGCTGGATGAACATTTTATCTCCCCACAGCTGGATGAACAATTACTCTCCCCACAGCTGGATGAACAGTTACTCTCCCCACAGCTGGATGAACAGTTACTCTCCCCACAGCTGGATGAACAATTACTCTCCGCACAGCTGGATGAACAATTATACTCCCAACAGCTGGATGAACATTTTATCTCCCCACAGCTGGATGAACAATTAGTCTCCCCACAGCTGGATGAACAGTTACTCTCCCCACAGCTGGATGAACAATTACTCTCCCCACAGCTGGATGAACAATTAGTCTCCCCACAGCTGGATGAACAATTACACTCCCAACAGCTGATGAACATTTTATCTCCCCACAGCTGGATGAACAATAAGGGCTGGATTTTCAATGACCCGTGGAGTCGGGTTTGGAGGCATGTGGGGGGTTAAAGTTGCAGATTCGGGGGTCCGTCCCCATCCCGACTCTAACCCGCCTCTACACAATTTTGACAAAATCGGTCGCGGGGTTCCCGACTCTGTCCCACCTCCAAGAGGCGGGAGAGGCCATTAAAGCCCTTAACAAGCCCTATATTGGCTCTGTAATGCCATTTTGAAACATTTTAGCTAGTTTAACCCTTTTCCGACGTGAAGTACGCCTGATGTGAAACATGCCAGTGAAACCTGGCGGGAGCACAGTGGATAGCTGACTATCAGCTGCAGGTCCACTAGTACAACGGAGATGTGATGAAGGTAGTAGTAGTATTGTGATGAAGGTAGTAGTCGTATTAGGTCTGAAAGTCACCTCTGATGCTGCTGCATTGAATGTCTTCAGAGACTGCCTGGGAAGATTTGGTTGCAAAAAAATTCTCTCTCTCTCTCTCTCTCTCTCTCTCCTCTCTCTCTCTCTCTCTGCATCCAGGTCCACTCACAGCAAAAGCCAGGCAGGTCCTCTCTCACCAACAGCCAGACAGTTTCTGAAACCAGGCAGCAATGATGACATCATCAGAGGCAACTTTCAGACTCAAACCACTAATTAGTTCATGGGTTCCCACATGCTGGAACTCAATTGCCCAATTAAGTGAAAATTGCATCATTCATCCACATTAATCTGGAGTCAGGGGGGCAACACGAAATGCGGGTAACACAACCCCAACCCGACCCCAAGACAAAATCCAGCCCTTAGTCTCCCCACAGCTGGATAAACAGTTACTCTCCCCACAGCTGGATGAACAATTACTCTCCCCACAGCTGGATGAGCAGTTACTCTCCCCACAGCTGGATGAACAATTACTCTCCACACAGCTGGATGAACAATTGCACTCCACACAGCTGGATGAACAATTACACTCACCACAGCTGGATGAAGAATTGCACTCCCAACAGCTGGATGAACATTTTCTCTCCCTACAGCTGGATGAACAATTACTCTCCCCAGAGCTGGATGAACAATTACTCTCCCCAGTTCTGGATGAGCAATTAAACTTCACCACAGCTGGATGAACAATTACTCTCCCCACAACTGGATGTACAATTAGGCTCACCACAGCTGGACAAACAACTACACTCCTCACAGCTGGATGAAAAATTACTCTCCCCACTTCTGATGAACAATTACACTCCCCACAGGTGGATGAACAACTACAATGCCCACTGCTGGAAGAACAATTAGTCTCCACACAGCTGGATGAACAATTACTCTCCGCACAGCTGGATGAACAATTACTCTCCCCAGAGCTGGATGAATAATTGCAGTCCCCACAACTGGATGAACAATTACACATCCCACAGCTGGATGAACAATTACACTCCCTACAGCTGGATGAACAATTAAACTCCCCACGGCTGAATGAACAATTACACTCCCAACAGCTGAATGAACATTTTATCTCTCTACAGCTGGATGAACAATTACACTACTCACAGCTGGATGAACAATTACTCTCGCCACAGCTGGATGGAAAATTACTCTCCCCAATTCTGAATGAGCAATTAAACTTCCCCACAGCTGGATCAACTATTACTCTCCCCACAACTGGATGCACAATTAGGCTCCCCACAGCTAGGCGAACAACTACACTCCTCGCTGGATGAGAAACTGTTCTCCCCATTTCTGGATGAACAATTACACCTCCCACAGCTGGATCAACATTTACTCTCAGCACAGCTGGATGAACACATAGGCTCCCCACAGCTGGACAAACAATTACATTCCGCACAGCTGGATAAACAATTACTCACCCCACAGCTGGATGAACAATTACTCTCCCCACAGCTGGATGAACAACTACAATGCCCACAGCTGGATGAACAATTACATTCCCCACAGCTGGATGAAGAATTAAACTCCCCAGAGCTGGACGAACAATTACATTCCCCACAGCTGGATGAACAATTAGTCTCCCCACAGCTGGACGAACAATTAGTCTCCCCACAGCTGGACGAACAATTACACTCCCGACAGCTGGATGAACATTTTATCTCCTCACAGCTGGATGAACAGTTACTCTCCCCACAGCTGGAAGAGCAATTACTCTCCCCACAGCTGGATGAACAGTTACACTCTTCATGGCTGGATGAACAATTAAACTCCCCACAGCCGGATAAACAATTACACTCACCAAAGCTGGATGAACAATTACACTCCCAACAGCTGGATGAACATTTTATCTCCCTACAGCTGGATGAACAATTACTCTCCCCACAGCTGGATGAACAGTTACTCTCCCCACAGCTGGATGAACAATTACTCTCCCCACAGCTGGATGAACAATTAGTCTCCCCACAGCTGGATGAACATTTACTCTCCCCACAGCTGGATGAACAATTGCACTCCACACAGCTGGATGAACAATTAGTCTCCCCACAGCTGGATGAACAATTTTCTCCGCACAGCTGGATGAACAATTACACTCCCCAAAGCTGGATGAGCATTTACACTCTTCACGGCTGCATGAACAATTAAACTCCCCATGGCTGGATGAACAATTACACTTACCAAAGCTGGATGAACAATTACACTCCCAACAGCTGGATGAACATTTTATCTCCCCACAGCTGGATGAACAATTACTCTCCCCACAGCTGGATGAACAGTTACTCTCCCCACAGCTGGATGAACAGTTACTCTCCCCACAGCTGGATGAACAATTACTCTCCGCACAGCTGGATGTACAATTATACTCCCAACAGCTGGATGAACATTTTATCTCCCCACAGCTGGATGAACAATTAGTCTCCCCACAGCTGGATGAACAGTTACTCTCCCCACAGCTGGATGAAGAATTACTCTCTGCACAGCTGGATGAACTATTGCACTCCACACAGCTGGACGAACAATTACTCTCCCCCAGAGCTGGATGAACAATTGCAGTCCGCATAGCTGGATGAAGAATTACACTCCACACAGCTGGATGAACAATTACACTCCCCAAAGCTGGATGAAGAATTACACTCATCACGGCTGGATGAAGAATTACACTCCCAACAGCTGGATGAACATTTTATCTCCCTATAGCTGGATGAACAATTACTCTCCCCAGAGCTGGATGAACAATTACTCTCCCCAGTTCTGGATGAGCAATTAAACTTCACCACAGCTGGATTAACAATTACTCTCCCCACAACTGGATGTACAATTAGGCTCCCCACAGCTGGACAAACAACTACACTCCTCACAGCTGGATGAAAAATTACTCTCCCCACTTCTGATGAAAAATTACACTCCCCACAGCTGTATGAACATTTACCCTCCCCACAGCTGGATGAACAATTACACTCCCCACAGTTGGATGAACAATTACATTCCCCACAGCTGGATAAACAATTACACTCCTCACAGCTGGATGTACAATTACTCCCCCCACTGCTGGATGTACAATTACTCCCCCCACTGCTGGATGAACAATTACACTCACCAGAGCTCAATGAACAATTACACTCCCCACAGCTGGATGAACAATTACATCTCCACAGCTGGATGATCGATGACTCTCCCCACAGCTGCATGAACAATTACTCTCCTCACAGATGGATGTACAATTACTCTCCCCACTGCTGGATAAACAATTACACTCCCCACAGCTGGATGAACAATTACTCTCCTCACAGCTGGATGTACAATTACTCTCCCCACTGCTGGATGAGCAATTACTCTCCCTGCAGCTGGATGAACAATTACACTCCCCACAGCTGGATGAACAATTACACTCCCCACAGCTGGATGAACAATTAGTCTCCCCACAGCTGGAAGAACATTATCACTCCCCACAGCATAATGAACAATTATACTCCCCACAGCTGGATCAACAATTACTCTCCCCACAGCTGGATGAACAATTACTCTCCCCACAGCTGGATGAACAATTACTCTCCCCACAGCTGGATGAACAACTACTCATCCCACAGCAGAATGAACAATTACACTCCTGACAGCTGGATGAACAATTTCACTCCACACAGCTGGATGAACAATGACTCTGCCCACACCTTTATGAACAATTACTCTCTCCACAGCTGGATGCACAATGACTCTCCCCACAGCTGGATGAACAATTACTCTCCCCACAGTTGGATGAACATTAACACTCCCCACAGCCTAATGAACAATTACACTCCCCACAGCTGGATGAAAATTTACTCTCCCCACAGCTTCATGAACAATTACACTCTACACAGCTGGATGAACAGTTACTCTCCCCACAGCTGGATGAACAATTACACTCCCCACAGTTGGATGAACAATTACATTCCCCACAGCTGGATAAACAATTACACTCCTCACAGCTGGATGAACAATTAACCTCCCCACAGCTGGATCAACAATTACTCCCCTCACATCTGGATGTACAATTACTCCCCCCACTGCTGGATGAACAATTACACTCACCAGAGCTCAATGAACAATTACACTCCCCACAGCTGGATGAACAATTACATCTCCACAGCTGGATGATCGATGACTCTCCCCACAGCTGCATGAACAATTACTCTCCTCACAGATGGATGTACAATTACTCTCCCCACTGCTGGATGAACAATTACACTCCTCACAGCTGGATGAACAATTACTCTCCCCACAGCTGGATGAACAATTACACACCCCACACATGGATGAACAATTACACTCCCCACAGTTGGATGAACAATTAAACTTCCCCACAGCTGTATGAACAATTACACTCCCCACAGCTGGATGAACAACTAGTCTCCCCACAGCTGGAAGAACATTAACACTCCCCACAGCTGGATCAGCAAATTCACTCCCCACAGCTGGATGAACAATTACACTCCTCACAGCTGGGTGAGCAATTTCACACCCCACAGCTGGATGAACAATTACACTCCTCACAGCTGGATGAACATTTATTCTCTCCACAGTTGGATGAACAATTACACTCCCCACAGCTGGATGAAATATTACTCTCCCCACAGTTGGATGAACAATTACTCTCCCCACAGTTGGATGAACAATTACACTCCTCACAGCTGGATGAACAATTACTCTCCCCACAGCTGGATGAATAATTACACACCCCACAGCTGGATGAACAATTACACTCCCCACAGTTGGATGAACAATTACACTTCCCACAGCTGTATGAACAATTACACTCCCCACAGCTGGATGAACATTTACACTCCCCAGAGCTGGGTGAACAATTACACTCTCCACAGCTGGATGAACAATTAATCTCCTCACAGCTGGATGTGCAATTACTCTCCCCACTGCTGGATGAACAATTACACTCACCAGAGCTCAATGAACAATTACACTCCCCACAGCCGGACGAACAATTACATCTCCACAGCTGGATGAACAATTACTCTCCTCACAGCTGGATGTACAATTACTCTCCCCACTGCTGGATGAACAATTACTCTCCCCACAACTGGATGAACAATTACACTCCCCACTGCCTAATGAACAATTACTCTCCCTATAGCTGGATGCACAATTACTCTCCCCACAGCTGGATGAACATTAACACTCCCCACAGCCTAATGAACAATTACAATCCCCACAGCTGGATGAACAATTACTCTCCCCGCAGCTGGATGAACAATTACTCTCCGCACAGCTGGATGAATAATTACTCATCCCACTGCAGAATGAACAATTACACTCCTGACAGCTGGATGAACAATTACACTCTACACAGCTGGATGAACAATTACACTCCCCACAGCTGGATAAACAATTACTCTGCCCACAGCTGGATGAACAATTAAGCTGCCCACACCTTTATGAACAATTACTCTCTCCACAGCTGGATGCACAATGGCTCTCCCCACAGCTGGATGAACAATTACTCTCCACACAGCTGGATGTACAATTACTCACCCCACAGCTGGATGAACAATTACACTCTCCACAGCTGGATGAACAATTACTCTCCCCACAGCTGGATGAACAATTACATTCACCCCAGCTGGATGAACAATTACTCTCCTCACAGTTGGATGAAAAATTACTCTCCCCACAGCTGGCTGAACAATTACACTCCACACAGCTGGAGGAACAATTACTCTCCCCACAGCTGGATGAACAATTACTCTCCTCACAGTTGGATGAACAATTACTCTCCCCACAGTTGGATGAACATTAACACTCCCCACAGCCTAATGAACAATTACACTCCCCACAGCTGGATGAAAATTTACTCTCCCCACAGCTTCATGAACAATTACACTCTACACAGCTGGATGAACAATTACTCTCCCCACAGCTGGATGAACAATTACACTCCCCACAGTTGGATGAACAATTACATTCCCCACAGCTGGATAAACAATTACACTCCTCACAGCTGGATGAACAATTAACCTCCCCACAGCTGGATCAACAATTACTCTCCTCACATCTGGATGTACAATTACTCCCCCCACTGCTGGATGAACAATTACACTCACCAGAGCTCGATGAACAATTACACTCCCCACAGCTGGATGAACAATTACATCTCCACAGCTGGATGATCGATGACTCTCCCCACAGCTGCATGAACAATTACTCTCCTCACAGCTGGATGTACAATTACTCTCCCCACTGCTGGATGAACAATTACACACACTCCCCACAGCTGGATGAACAATTACTTTCCTCACAGCTGGATGTACAATTACTCTCCCCACTGCTGGATGAACAATTACACCCCCCACAGCTGGATGAACAATTACACTCCCCACAGCTGGATGAACAATTAGTCTCCCCACAGCTGGAAGAACATTATCACTCCCCACAGCATAATGAACAATTATACTCCCCACAGCTGGATGAACAATTACTCTCCCCACAGCTGGATGAACAATTACTCTCCCCACAGCTGGATGAACAATTACTCTCCCCACAGCTGGATGAACAACTACTCATCCCACAGCAGAATGAACAATTACACTCCTGACAGCTGGATGAACAATTTCACTCCACACAGCTGGATGAACAATTACTCTGCCCACACCTTTATGAACAATTACTCTCTCCACAGCTGGATGCACAATGACTCTCCCCACAGCTGGATGAACAATTACTCTCCACACATATGGATGTACAATTACTCACCCCACAGCTGGATGAACAATTACACTCTCCACAGCTGGATGAACAATAAAACTCATCATAGCTGGATGAACAATTACACTCCCCACAGCTGGATGAACATTTATTCTCTCCACAGTTGGATGAACAATTACACTCCCCACAGCTGGATGAGATATTACTCTCCCCACAGTTGGATGAACAATTACTCTCCCCACAGTTGGATGAACAATTACACTCCTCACAGCTGGATGAACAATTACTCTCCCCACAGCTGGATGAATAATTACACACCCCACAGCTGGATGAACAATTACACTCCCCACAGTTGGATGAACAATTACACTCCCCACAGCTGTATGAACAATTACACTCCCCACAGCTGGATGTACAATTAGGCTCACCACAGCTGGACAAACAACTACACTCCTCACAGCTGGATGAAAAATTACTCTCCCCACTTCTGATGAACAATTACACTCCCCACAGGTGGATGAACAACTACAATGCCCACTGCTGGAAGAACAATTAGTCTCCCCACAGTTGGATGAACAGTTACTCTCCACACAGCTGGATGAACAATTACTCTCCGCACAGCTGGATGAACAATTACTCTCCCCAGAGCTGGATGAATAATTGCAGTCCCCACAACTGGATGAACAATTACACATCCCACAGCTGGATGAACAATTACACTCCCTACAGCTGGATGAACAATTAAACTCCCCACGGCTGAATGAACAATTACACTCCCAACAGCTGAATGAACATTTTATCTCTCTACAGCTGGATGAACAATTACACTACTCACAGCTGGATGAACAATTACTCTCGCCACAGCTGGATGGAAAATTACTCTCCCCAATTCTGAATGAGCAATTAAACTTCCCCACAGCTGGATCAACTATTACTCTCCCCACAACTGGATGCACAATTAGGCTCCCCACAGCTAGGCGAACAACTACACTCCTCGCTGGATGAGAAATTGTTCTCCCCATTTCTGGATGAACAATTACACCTCCCACAGCTGGATCAACATTTACTCTCAGCACAGCTGGATGAACACATAGGCTCCCCACAGCTGGACAAACAATTACATTCCGCACAGCTGGATGAACAATTACTCACCCCACAGCTGGATGAACAATTACTCTCCCCACAGCTGGATGAACAACTACAATGCCCACAGCTGGATGAACAATTACATTCCCCACAGCTGGATGAAGAATTAAACTCCCCAGAGCTGGACGAACAATTACATTCCCCACAGCTGGATGAACAATTAGTCTCCCCACAGCTGGACGAACAATTAGTCTCCCCACAGCTGGACGAACAATTACACTCCCGACAGCTGGATGAACATTTTATCTCCTCACAGCTGGATGAACAGTTACTCTCCCCACAGCTGGAAGAGCAATTACTCTCCCCACAGCTGGATGAACAGTTACACTCTTCATGGCTGGATGAACAATTAAACTCCCCACAGCCGGATAAACAATTACACTCACCAAAGCTGGATGAACAATTACACTCCCAACAGCTGGATGAACATTTTATCTCCCTACAGCTGGATGAACAATTACTCTCCCCACAGCTGGATGAACAGTTACTCTCCCCACAGCTGGATGAACAATTACTCTCCCCACAGCTGGATGAACAATTAGTCTCCCCACAGCTGGATGAACAGTTACTCTCCCCACAGCTGGATGAACAATTACTCTCCCCACAGCTGGATGAACAATTAGTCTCCCCACAGCTGGATGAACATTTACTCTCCCCACAGCTGGATGAACAATTGCACTCCACACAGCTGGATGAACAATTAGTCTCCCCACAGCTGGATGAACAATTTTCTCCGCACAGCTGGATGAACAATTACACTCCCCAAAGCTGGATGAGCATTTACACTCTTCACGGCTGCATGAACAATTAAACTCCCCACGGCTGGATGAACAATTACACTTACCAAAGCTGGATGAACAATTACACTCCCAACAGCTGGATGAACATTTTATCTCCCCACAGCTGGATGAACAATTACTCTCCCCACAGCTGGATGAACAGTTACTCTCCCCACAGCTGGATGAACAGTTACTCTCCCCACAGCTGGATGAACAATTACTCTCCGCACAGCTGGATGAACAATTATACTCCCAACAGCTGGATGAACATTTTATCTCCCCACAGCTGGATGAACAATTAGTCTCCCCACAGCTGGAAGAACAGTTACTCTCCCCACAGCTGGATGAACAATTACTCTCCCCACAGCTGGATGAACAGTTACTCTCCCCACAGCTGGATGAAGAATTACTCTCTGCACAGCTGTATGAACTATTGCACTCCACACAGCTGGACGAACAATTACTCTCCCCCAGAGCTGGATGAACAATTGCAGTCCGCATAGCTGGATGAAGAATTACACTCCACACAGCTGGATGAACAATTACACTCCCCAAAGCTGGATGAAGAATTACACTCATCACGGCTGGATGAAGAATTACA
This sequence comes from Squalus acanthias, assembly GCA_030390025.1. Taxonomy (NCBI): domain Eukaryota; kingdom Metazoa; phylum Chordata; class Chondrichthyes; order Squaliformes; family Squalidae; genus Squalus; species Squalus acanthias. Next base: position 26,528 of record JASTWF010001055.1, on the reverse strand, counting down.
CTCCCAACAGCTGGATGAACATTTTATCTCCCTATAGCTGGATGAACAATTACTCTCCCCAGAGCTGGATGAACAATTACTCTCCCCAGTTCTGGATGAGCAATTAAACTTCACCACAGCTGGATTAACAATTACTCTCCCCACAACTGGATGTACAATTAGGCTCCCCACAGCTGGACAAACAACTACACTCCTCACAGCTGGATGAAAAATTACTCTCCCCACTTCTGATGAAAAATTACACTCCCCACTGCTGGATGAACATTTACCCTCCCCATAGCTGGATGAACAATTACACTCCCCACAGTTGGATGAACAATTACATTCCCCACAGCTGGATGAACAATTACACTCCCCACAGCTGGATGAACAATTACACTCCCCACAGCTGGATGAACAATTAGTCTCCCCACAGCTGGAAGAACATTATCACTCCCCACAGCATAATGAACAATTATACTCCCCACAGCTGGATGAACAATTACTCTCCCCACAGCTGGATGAACAATTACTCTCCCCACAGCTGGATGAACAATTACTCTCCCCACAGCTGGATGAACAACTACTCATCCCACAGCAGAATGGACAATTACACTCCTGACAGCTGGATGAACAATTTCACTCCACACAGCTGGATGAACAATGACTCTGCCCACACCTTTATGAACAATTACTCTCTCCACAGCTGGATGCACAATGACTCTCCCCACAGCTGGATGAACAATTACTCTCCCCACAGTTGGATGAACATTAACACTCCCCACAGCCTAATGAACAATTACACTCCCCACAGCTGGATGAAAATTTACTCTCCCCACAGCTTCATGAACAATTACACTCTACACAGCTGGATGAACAGTTACTCTCCCCACAGCTGGATGAACAATTACACTCCCCACAGTTGGATGAACAATTACATTCCCCACAGCTGGATAAACAATTACACTCCTCACAGCTGGATGAACAATTAACCTCCCCACAGCTGGATCAACAATTACTCTCCTCACATCTGGATGTACAATTACTCCCCCCACTGCTGGATGAATAATTACACTCACCAGAGCTCAATGAACAATTACACTCCCCACAGCTGGATGAACAATTACATCTCCACAGCTGGATGATCGATGACTCTCCCCACAGCTGCATGAACAATTACTCTCCTCACAGATGGATGTACAATTACTCTCCCCACTGCTGGATGAACAATTACACTCCTCACAGCTGGATGAATAATTACTCTCCCCACAGCTGGATGAACAATTACACACCCCACACATGGATGAACAATTACACTCCCCACAGTTGGATGAACAATTAAACTTCCCCACAGCTGTAGGAACAATAACACTCCCCACAGCTGGATGAACAACTAGTCTCCCCACAGCTGGAAGAACATTAACACTCCCCACAGCTGGATCAGCAAATTCACTCCCCACAGCTGGATGAACAATTACACTCCTCACAGCAGGGTGAGCAATTTCACACCCCACAGCTGGATGAACAATTACACTCCTCACAGCTGGATGAACAATTAACCTCCCCACAGCTGGATCAACAATTACTCTCCCCACAGCTGGAAGAACATTAACACTCCCCACAGCTGGATGAGCAATTTCACTCCCCACAGCTGGATGTACAATTACTCTCCCCACTGCTGGATGAACAATTACACTCACCAGAGCTCAACTAACAATTACAATCCCCACAGCTGGACGAATAATTACATCTCCACAGCTGGATGATCGATGTCTCTCCCCACAGCTGGATGAACAATTACTCTCCTCACAGCTGGATGTACAATTACTCTCCCCACTGCTGGATGAACAATTACACTCCCCACAGCTGGATGAAAAATTACACTCCTCACAGCTGGATGTACAATTACTCTCCCCACTGCTGGATGAACAATTACTCTCCCCACAGCATAATGAACAATTACACTCCCCACAGCTGGATGAACAATTACTCTCCCCACAGCTGGATGAACAATTACTCTCCCCACAGCTGGATGAACAATTACACTCCCCACAGCTGGATGAAAAATTACTCTCCCCACAGCTGGATAAACATTTGCTCTCCCCAAAGCTGAATGAACAATTTCACGCCCCACAGCTGGATGAACAATAAAACTCGTCATAGCTGGATGAACAATTACACTCCCCACAGCTGGATGAACATTTATTCTCTCCACAGTTGGATGAACAATTACACTCCCCACAGCTGGATGAAATATTACTCTCCCCACAGTTGGATGAACAAGTACTCTCCCCACAGCTGGATGAACAATTACACTCCTCACAGCTGGATGAACAATTACTCTCCCCACAGCTGGATGAACAATTACACACCCCACAGCTGGATGAACAATTACACTCCCCACAGCTGGATGAAAAATTACTCTCCCCACAGCTGGACAAACATTTGCTCTCCCCAAAGCTGAATGAACAATTACACACCCCACAGCTGGATGAACAATTACACTCCCCACAGCTGGATGAAAAATTACTCTCCCCACAGCTGGACAAACATTTGCTCTCCCCAAAGCTGAATGAACAATTACACACCCCACAGCTGGATGAACAATTACACTCCCCACAGCTGGATGAACATTTATTCTCTCCACAGTTGGATGAACAATTACACTCCCCACAGCTGGATGAACAATTACTCTCCCCACAGCTGGATTAATAATTACACACCCCACAGCTGGATGAACAATTACACTCCCCACAGTTGGATGAACAATTACACTTCCCACAACTGTATGAACAATTACACTCCCCACAGTTGGATGAACAATTACACTCCTCACAGCTGGATGAACAATTACTCTCCCCACAGCTGGATTAATAATTACACTCCCCAAAGCTGGATGAAGAATTACACTCATCACGGCTGGATGAAGAATTACACTCCCAACAGCTGGATGAACATTTTATCTCCCTATAGCTGGATGAACAATTACTCTCCCCAGAGCTGGATGAACAATTACTCTCCCCAGTTCTGGATGAGCAATTAAACTTCACCACAGCTGGATTAACAATTACTCTCCCCACAACTGGATGTACAATTAGGCTCCCCACAGCTGGACAAACAACTACACTCCTCACAGCTGGATGAAAAATTACTCTCCCCACTTCTGATGAAAAATTACACTCCCCACTGCTGGATGAACATTTACCCTCCCCATAGCTGGATGAACAATTACACTCCCCACAGTTGGATGAACAATTACATTCCCCACAGCTGGATGAACAATTACACTCCCCACAGCTGGATGAACAATTACACTCCCCACAGCTGGATGAACAATTAGTCTCCCCACAGCTGGAAGAACATTATCACTCCCCACAGCATAATGAACAATTATACTCCCCACAGCTGGATGAACAATTACTCTCCCCACAGCTGGATGAACAATTACTCTCCCCACAGCTGGATGAACAATTACTCTCCCCACAGCTGGATGAACAACTACTCATCCCACAGCAGAATGAACAATTACACTCCTGACAGCTGGATGAACAATTTCACTCCACACAGCTGGATGAACAATGACTCTGCCCACACCTTTATGAACAATTACTCTCTCCACAGCTGGATGCACAATGGCTCTCCCCACAGCTGGATGAACAATTACTCTCCACACAGCTGGATGTACAATTACTCACCCCACAGCTGGATGAACAATTACACTCTCCACAGCTGGATGAACAATTACTCTCCCCACAGCTGGATGAACAATTACTCTCCCCACAGCTGGATGAACAATTACATTCACCCCAGCTGGATGAACAATTACTCTCCTCACAGTTGGATGAAAAATTACTCTCCCCACAGCTGGCTGAACAATTACACTCCACACAGCTGGAGGAACAATTACTCTCCCCACAGCTGGATGAACAATTACTCTCCTCACAGTTGGATGAACAATTACTCTCCCCACAGTTGGATGAACATTAACACTCCCCACAGCCTAATGAACAATTACACTCCCCACAGCTGGATGAAAATTTACTCTCCCCACAGCTTCATGAACAATTACACTCTACACAGCTGGATGAACAATTACTCTCCCCACAGCTGGATGAACAATTACACTCCCCACAGTTGGATGAACAATTACATTCCCCACAGCTGGATAAACAATTACACTCCTCACAGCTGGATGAACAATTAACCTCCCCACAGCTGGATCAACAATTACTCTCCTCACATCTGGATGTACAATTACTCCCCCCACTGCTGGATGAACAATTACACTCACCAGAGCTCGATGAACAATTACACTCCCCACAGCTGGATGAACAATTACATCTCCACAGCTGGATGATCGATGACTCTCCCCACAGCTGCATGAACAATTACTCTCCTCACAGCTGGATGTACAATTACTCTCCCCACTGCTGGATGAACAATTACACACACTCCCCACAGCTGGATGAACAATTACTTTCCTCACAGCTGGATGTACAATTACTCTCCCCACTGCTGGATGAACAATTACACCCCCCACAGCTGGATGAACAATTACACTCCCCACAGCTGGATGAACAATTAGTCTCCCCACAGCTGGAAGAACATTATCACTCCCCACAGCATAATGAACAATTATACTCCCCACAGCTGGATGAACAATTACTCTCCCCACAGCTGGATGAACAATTACTCTCCCCACAGCTGGATGAACAATTACTCTCCCCACAGCTGGATGAACAACTACTCATCCCACAGCAGAATGAACAATTACACTCCTGACAGCTGGATGAACAATTTCACTCCACACAGCTGGATGAACAATTACTCTGCCCACACCTTTATGAACAATTACTCTCTCCACAGCTGGATGCACAATGACTCTCCCCACAGCTGGATGAACAATTACTCTCCACACATATGGATGTACAATTACTCACCCCACAGCTGGATGAACAATTACACTCTCCACAGCTGGATGAACAATAAAACTCATCATAGCTGGATGAACAATTACACTCCCCACAGCTGGATGAACATTTATTCTCTCCACAGTTGGATGAACAATAACACTCCCCACAGCTGGATGAGATATTACTCTCCCCACAGTTGGATGAACAATTACTCTCCCCACAGTTGGATGAACAATTACACTCCTCACAGCTGGATGAACAATTATTCTCCCCACAGCTGGATGAATAATTACACACCCCACAGCTGGATGAACAATTACACTCCCCACAGTTGGATGAACAATTACACTCCCCACAGCTGTATGAACAATTACACTCCCCACAGCTGGATGTACAATTAGGCTCACCACAGCTGGACAAACAACTACACTCCTCACAGCTGGATGAAAAATTACTCTCCCCACTTCTGATGAACAATTACACTCCCCACAGGTGGATGAACAACTACAATGCCCACTGCTGGAAGAACAATTAGTCTCCCCACAGTTGGATGAACAGTTACTCTCCACACAGCTGGATGAACAATTACTCTCCGCACAGCTGGATGAACAATTACTCTCCCCAGAGCTGGATGAATAATTGCAGTCCCCACAACTGGATGAACAATTACACATCCCACAGCTGGATGAACAATTACACTCCCTACAGCTGGATGAACAATTAAACTCCCCACGGCTGAATGAACAATTACACTCCCAACAGCTGAATGAACATTTTATCTCTCTACAGCTGGATGAACAATTACACTACTCACAGCTGGATGAACAATTACTCTCGCCACAGCTGGATGGAAAATTACTCTCCCCAATTCTGAATGAGCAATTAAACTTCCCCACAGCTGGATCAACTATTACTCTCCCCACAACTGGATGCACAATTAGGCTCCCCACAGCTAGGCGAACAACTACACTCCTCGCTGGATGAGAAATTATTCTCCCCATTTCTGGATGAACAATTACACCTCCCACAGCTGGATCAACATTTACTCTCAGCACAGCTGGATGAACACATAGGCTCCCCACAGCTGGACAAACAATTACATTCCGCACAGCTGGATGAACAATTACTCACCCCACAGCTGGATGAACAATTACTCTCCCCACAGCTGGATGAACAACTACAATGCCCACAGCTGGATGAACAATTACATTCCCCACAGCTGGATGAAGAATTAAACTCCCCAGAGCTGGACGAACAATTACATTCCCCACAGCTGGATGAACAATTAGTCTCCCCACAGCTGGACGAACAATTAGTCTCCCCACAGCTGGACGAACAATTACACTCCCGACAGCTGGATGAACATTTTATCTCCTCACAGCTGGATGAACAGTTACTCTCCCCACAGCTGGAAGAGCAATTACTCTCCCCACAGCTGGATGAACAGTTACACTCTTCATGGCTGGATGAACAATTAAACTCCCCACAGCCGGATAAACAATTACACTCACCAAAGCTGGATGAACAATTACACTCCCAACAGCTGGATGAACATTTTATCTCCCTACAGCTGGATGAACAATTACTCTCCCCACAGCTGGATGAACAGTTACTCTCCCCACAGCTGGATGAACAATTACTCTCCCCACAGCTGGATGAACAATTAGTCTCCCCACAGCTGGATGAACATTTACTCTCCCCACAGCTGGATGAACAATTGCACTCCACACAGCTGGATGAACAATTAGTCTCCCCACAGCTGGATGAACAATTTTCTCCGCACAGCTGGATGAACAATTACACTCCCCAAAGCTGGATGAGCATTTACACTCTTCACGGCTGCATGAACAATTAAACTCCCCATGGCTGGATGAACAATTACACTTACCAAAGCTGGATGAACAATTACACTCCCAACAGCTGGATGAACATTTTATCTCCCCACAGCTGGATGAACAATTACTCTCCCCACAGCTGGATGAACAGTTACTCTCCCCACAGCTGGATGAACAGTTACTCTCCCCACAGCTGGATGAACAATTACTCTCCGCACAGCTGGATGAACAATTATACTCCCAACAGCTGGATGAACATTTTATCTCCCCACAGCTGGATGAACAATTAGTCTCCCCACAGCTGGATGAACAGTTACTCTCCCCACAGCTGGATGAACAATTACTCTCCCCACAGCTGGATGAACAGTTACTCTCCCCACAGCTGGATGAAGAATTACTCTCTGCACAGCTGTATGAACTATTGCACTCCACACAGCTGGACGAACAATTACTCTCCCCCAGAGCTGGATGAACAATTGCAGTCCGCATAGCTGGATGAAGAATTACACTCCACACAGCTGGATGAACAATTACACTCCCCAAAGCTGGATGAAGAATTACACTCACCACGGCTGGATGAAGAATTACACTCCCAACAGCTGGATGAACATTTTATCTCCCTATAGCTGGATGAACAATTACTCTCCCCAGAGCTGGATGAACAATTACTCTCCCCAGTTCTGGATGAGCAATTAAACTTCACCACAGCTGGATTAACAATTACTCTCCCCACAACTGGATGTACAATTAGGCTCCCCACAGCTGGACAAACAACTACACTCCTCACAGCTGGATGAAAAATTACTCTCCCCACTTCTGATGAAAAATTACACTCCCCACAGCTGTATGAACATTTACCCTCCCCATAGCTGGATGAACAATTACACTCCCCACAGTTGGATGAACAATTACATTCCCCACAGCTGGATAAACAATTACTCTCCTCACAGCTGGATGTACAATTACTCCCCCCACTGCTGGATGAACAATTACACTCACCAGAGCTCAATGAACAATTACACTCCCCACAGCTGGATGAACAATTACATCACCACAGCTGGATGATCGATGACTCTCCCCACAGCTGCATGAACAATTACTCTCCTCACAGATGGATGTACAATTACTCTCCCCACTGCTGGATAAACAATTACACTCCCCACAGCTGGATGAACAATTACTCTCCTCACAGCTGGATGTACAATTACTCTCCCCACTGCTGGATGAGCAATTACTCTGCCCACACCTTTATGAACAATTACTCTCTCCACAGCTGGATGCACAATGACTCTCCCCACAGCTGGATGAACAATTACTCTCCCCACAGTTGGATGAACATTAACACTCCCCACAGCCTAATGAACAATTACACTCCCCACAGCTGGATGAAAATTTACTCTCCCCACAGCTTCATGAACAATTACACTCTACACAGCTGGATGAACAGTTACTCTCCCCACAGCTGGATGAACAATTACACTCCCCACAGTTGGATGAACAATTACATTCCCCACAGCTGGATAAACAATTACACTCCTCACAGCTGGATGAACAATTAACCTCCCCACAGCTGGATCAACAATTACTCCCCTCACATCTGGATGTACAATTACTCCCCCCACTGCTGGATGAACAATTACACTCACCAGAGCTCAATGAACAATTACACTCCCGACAGCTGGATGAACATTTTATCTCCTCACAGCTGGATGAACAGTTACTCTCCCCACAGCTGGAAGAGCAATTACTCTCCCCACAGCTGGATGAACAGTTACACTCTTCATGGCTGGATGAACAATTAAACTCCCCACAGCCGGATAAACAATTACACTCACCAAAGCTGGATGAACAATTACACTCCCAACAGCTGGATGAACATTTTATCTCCCTACAGCTGGATGAACAATTACTCTCCCCACAGCTGGATGAACAGTTACTCTCCCCACAGCTGGATGAACAATTACTCTCCCCACAGCTGGATGAACAATTAGTCTCCCCACAGCTGGATGAACATTTACTCTCCCCACAGCTGGATGAACAATTGCACTCCACACAGCTGGATGAACAATTAGTCTCCCCACAGCTGGATGAACAATTTTCTCCGCACAGCTGGATGAACAATTACACTCCCCAAAGCTGGATGAGCATTTACACTCTTCACGGCTGCATGAACAATTAAACTCCCCATGGCTGGATGAACAATTACACTTACCAAAGCTGGATGAACAATTACACTCCCAACAGCTGGATGAACATTTTATCTCCCCACAGCTGGATGAACAATTACTCTCCCCACAGCTGGATGAACAGTTACTCTCCCCACAGCTGGATGAACAGTTACTCTCCCCACAGCTGGATGAACAATTACTCTCCGCACAGCTGGATGAACAATTATACTCCCAACAGCTGGATGAACATTTTATCTCCCCACAGCTGGATGAACAATTAGTCTCCCCACAGCTGGATGAACAGTTACTCTCCCCACAGCTGGATGAACAATTACTCTCCCCACAGCTGGATGAACAGTTACTCTCCCCACAGCTGGATGAAGAATTACTCTCTGCACAGCTGTATGAACTATTGCACTCCACACAGCTGGACGAACAATTACTCTCCCCCAGAGCTGGATGAACAATTGCAGTCCGCATAGCTGGATGAAGAATTACACTCCACACAGCTGGATGAACAATTACACTCCCAAAGCTGGATGAAGAATTACACTCACCACGGCTGGATGAAGAATTACACTCCCAACAGCTGGATGAACATTTTATCTCCCTATAGCTGGATGAACAATTACTCTCCCCAGAGCTGGATGAACAATTACTCTCCCCAGTTCTGGATGAGCAATTAAACTTCACCACAGCTGGATTAACAATTACTCTCCCCACAACTGGATGTACAATTAGGCTCCCCACAGCTGGACAAACAACTACACTCCTCACAGCTGGATGAAAAATTACTCTCCCCACTTCTGATGAAAAATTACACTCCCCACAGCTGTATGAACATTTACCCTCCCCATAGCTGGATGAACAATTACACTCCCCACAGTTGGATGAACAATTACATTCCCCACAGCTGGATAAACAATTACACTCCTCACAGCTGGATGTACAATTACTCCCCCCACTGCTGGATGAACAATTACACTCACCAGAGCTCAATGAACAATTACACTCCCCACAGCTTGATGAACAATTACATCTCCACAGCTGGATGATCGATGACTCTCCCCACAGCTGCATGAACAATTACTCTCCTCACAGATGGATGTACAATTACTCTCCCCACTGCTGGATAAACAATTACACTCCCCACAGCTGGATGAACAATTACTCTCCTCACAGCTGGATGTACAATTACTCTCCCCACTGCTGGATGAGCAATTACTCTGCCCACACCTTTATGAACAATTACTCTCTCCACAGCTGGATGCACAATGACTCTCCCCACAGCTGGATGAACAATTACTCTCCCCACAGTTGGATGAACATTAACACTCCCCACAGCCTAATGAACAATTACACTCCCCACAGCTGGATGAAAATTTACTCTCCCCACAGCTTCATGAACAATTACACTCTACACAGCTGGATGAACAGTTACTCTCCCCACAGCTGGATGAACAATTACACTCCCCACAGTTGGATGAACAATTACATTCCCCACAGCTGGATAAACAATTACACTCCTCACAGCTGGATGAACAATTAACCTCCCCACAGCTGGATCAACAATTACTCCCCTCACATCTGGATGTACAATTACTCCCCCCACTGCTGGATGAACAATTACACTCACCAGAGCTCAATGAACAATTACACTCCCCACAGCTGGATGAACAATTACATCTCCACAGCTGGATGATCGATGACTCTCCCCACAGCTGCATGAACAATTACTCTCCTCACAGATGGATGTACAATTACTCTCCCCACTGCTGGATGAACAATTACACTCCTCACAGCTGGATGAACAATTACTCTCCCCACAGCTGGATGAACAATTACACACCCCACACATGGATGAACAATTACACTCCCCACAGTTGGATGAACAATTAAACTTCCCCACAGCTGTATGAACAATTACACTCCCCACAGCTGGATGAACAACTAGTCTCCCCACAGCTGGAAGAACATTAACACTCCCCACAGCTGGATCAGCAAATTCACTCCCCACAGCTGGATGAACAATTACACTCCTCACAGCTGGGTGAGCAATTTCACACCCCACAGCTGGATGAACAATTACACTCCTCACAGCTGGATGAACATTTATTCTCTCCACAGTTGGATGAACAATTACACTCCCCACAGCTGGATGAAATATTACTCTCCCCACAGTTGGATGAACAATTACTCTCCCCACAGTTGGATGAACAATTACACTCCTCAAAGCTGGATGAACAATTACACTCCCAACAGCTGGATGAATAATTACACACCCCACAGCTGGATGAACAATTACACTCCCCACAGTTGGATGAACAATTACACTTCCCACAGCTGTATGAACAATTACACTCCCCACAGCTGGATGAACATTTACACTCCCCAGAGCTGGGTGAACAATTACACTCTCCACAGCTGGATGAACAATTAATCTCCTCACAGCTGGATGTGCAATTACTCTCCCCACTGCTGGATGAACAATTACACTCACCAGAGCTCAATGAACAATTACACTCCCCACAGCCGGACGAACAATTACATCTCCACAGCTGGATGAACAATTACTCTCCTCACAGCTGGATGTACAATTACTCTCCCCACTGCTGGATGAACAATTACTCTCCCCACAACTGGATGAACAATTACACTCCCCACTGCCTAATGAACAATTACTCTCCCTACAGCTGGATGCACAATTACTCTCCCCACAGCTGGATGAACATTAACACTCCCCACAGCCTAATGAACAATTACAATCCCCACAGCTGGATGAACAATTACTCTCCCCGCAGCTGGATGAACAATTACTCTCCGCACAGCTGGATGAATAATTACTCATCCCACTGCAGAATGAACAATTACACTCCTGACAGCTGGATGAACAATTACACTCTACACAGCTGGATGAACAATTACACTCCCCACAGCTGGATAAACAATTACTCTGCCCACAGCTGGATGAACAATTAAGCTGCCCACACCTTTATGAACAATTACTCTCTCCACAGCTGGATGCACAATGGCTCTCCCCACAGCTGGATGAACAATTACTCTCCACACAGCTGGATGTACAATTACTCACCCCACAGCTGGATGAACAATTACACTCTCCACAGCTGGATGAACAATTACTCTCCCCACAGCTGGATGAACAATTACTCTCCCCACAGCTGGATGAACAATTACATTCACCCCAGCTGGATGAACAATTACTCTCCTCACAGTTGGATGAAAAATTACTCTCCCCACAGCTGGCTGAACAATTACACTCCACACAGCTGGAGGAACAATTACTCTCCCCACAGCTGGATGAACAATTACTCTCCTCACAGTTGGATGAACAATTACTCTCCCCACAGTTGGATGAACATTAACACTCCCCACAGCCTAATGAACAATTACACTCCCCACAGCTGGATGAAAATTTACTCTCCCCACAGCTTCATGAACAATTACACTCTACACAGCTGGATGAACAATTACTCTCCCCACAGCTGGATGAACAATTACACTCCCCACAGTTGGATGAACAATTACATTCCCCACAGCTGGATAAACAATTACACTCCTCACAGCTGGATGAACAATTAACCTCCCCACAGCTGGATCAACAATTACTCTCCTCACATCTGGATGTACAATTACTCCCCCCACTGCTGGATGAACAATTACACTCACCAGAGCTCGATGAACAATTACACTCCCCAAAGCTGGATGAACAATTACATCTCCACAGCTGGATGATCGATGACTCTCCCCACAGCTGCATGAACAATTACTCTCCTCACAGCTGGATGTACAATTACTCTCCCCACTGCTGGATGAACAATTACACACACTCCCCACAGCTGGATGAACAATTACTTTCCTCACAGCTGGATGTACAATTACTCTCCCCACTGCTGGATGAACAATTACACCCCCCACAGCTGGATGAACAATTACACTCCCCACAGCTGGATGAACAATTAGTCTCCCCACAGCTGGAAGAACATTATCACTCCCCACAGCATAATGAACAATTATACTCCCCACAGCTGGATGAACAATTACTCTCCCCACAGCTGGATGAACAATTACTCTCCCCACAGCTGGATGAACAATTACTCTCCCCACAGCTGGATGAACAACTACTCATCCCACAGCAGAATGAACAATTACACTCCTGACAGCTGGATGAACAATTTCACTCCACACAGCTGGATGAACAATTACTCTGCCCACACCTTTATGAACAATTACTCTCTCCACAGCTGGATGCACAATGACTCTCCCCACAGCTGGATGAACAATTACTCTCCACACATATGGATGTACAATTACTCACCCCACAGCTGGATGAACAATTACACTCTCCACAGCTGGATGAACAATAAAACTCATCATAGCTGGATGAACAATTACACTCCCCACAGCTGGATGAACATTTATTCTCTCCACAGTTGGATGAACAATTACACTCCCCACAGCTGGATGAGATATTACTCTCCCCACAGTTGGATGAACAATTACTCTCCCCACAGTTGGATGAACAATTACACTCCTCACAGCTGGATGAACAATTACTCTCCCCACAGCTGGATGAATAATTACACACCCCACAGCTGGATGAACAATTACACTCCCCACAGCTGTATGAACAATTACACTCCCCACAGCTGTATGAACAATTACACTCCCCACAGCTGGATGTACAATTAGGCTCACCACAGCTGGACAAACAACTACACTCCTCACAGCTGGATGAAAAATTACTCTCCCCACTTCTGATGAACAATTACACTCCCCACAGGTGGATGAACAACTACAATGCCCACTGCTGGAAGAACAATTAGTCTCCCCACAGTTGGATGAACAGTTACTCTCCACACAGCTGGATGAACAATTACTCTCCGCACAGCTGGATGAACAATTACTCTCCCCAGAGCTGGATGAATAATTGCAGTCCCCACAACTGGATGAACAATTACACATCCCACAGCTGGATGAACAATTACACTCCCTACAGCTGGATGAACAATTAAACTCCCCACGGCTGAATGAACAATTACACTCCCAACAGCTGAATGAACATTTTATCTCTCTACAGCTGGATGAACAATTACACTACTCACAGCTGGATGAACAATTACTCTCGCCACAGCTGGATGGAAAATTACTCTCCCCAATTCTGAATGAGCAATTAAACTTCCCCACAGCTGGATCAACTATTACTCTCCCCACAACTGGATGCACAATTAGGCTCCCCACAGCTAGGCGAACAACTACACTCCTCGCTGGATGAGAAATTGTTCTCCCCATTTCTGGATGAACAATTACACCTCCCACAGCTGGATCAACATTTACTCTCAGCACAGCTGGATGAACACATAGGCTCCCCACAGCTGGACAAACAATTACATTCCGCACAGCTGGATGAACAATTACTCACCCCACAGCTGGATGAACAATTACTCTCCCCACAGCTGGATGAACAACTACAATGCCCACAGCTGGATGAACAATTACATTCCCCACAGCTGAATGAAGAATTAAACTCCCCAGAGCTGGACGAACAATTACATTCCCCACAGCTGGATGAACAATTAGTCTCCCCACAGCTGGACGAACAATTAGTCTCCCCACAGCTGGACGAACAATTACACTCCCGACAGCTGGATGAACATTTTATCTCCTCACAGCTGGATGAACAGTTACTCTCCCCACAGCTGGAAGAGCAATTACTCTCCCCACAGCTGGATGAACAGTTACACTCTTCATGGCTGGATGAACAATTAAACTCCCCACAGCCGGATAAACAATTACACTCACCAAAGCTGGATGAACAATTACACTCCCAACAGCTGGATGAACATTTTATCTCCCTACAGCTGGATGAACAATTACTCTCCCCACAGCTGGATGAACAGTTACTCTCCCCACAGCTGGATGAACAATTACTCTCCCCACAGCTGGATGAACAATTAGTCTCCCCACAGCTGGATGAACATTTACTCTCCCCACAGCTGGATGAACAATTGCACTCCACACAGCTGGATGAACAATTAGTCTCCCCACAGCTGGATGAACAATTTTCTCCGCACAGCTGGATGAACAATTACACTCCCCAAAGCTGGATGAGCATTTACACTCTTCACGGCTGCATGAACAATTAAACTCCCCATGGCTGGATGAACAATTACACTTACCAAAGCTGGATGAACAATTACACTCCCAACAGCTGGATGAACATTTTATCTCCCCACAGCTGGATGAACAATTACTCTCCCCACAGCTGGATGAACAGTTACTCTCCCCACAGCTGGATGAACAGTTACTCTCCCCACAGCTGGATGAACAATTACTCTCCGCACAGCTGGATGAACAATTATACTCCCAACAGCTGGATGAACATTTTATCTCCCCACAGCTGGATGAACAATTAGTCTCCCCACAGCTGGATGAACAGTTACTCTCCCCACAGCTGGATGAACAATTACTCTCCCCACAGCTGGATGAACAGTTACTCTCCCCACAGCTGGATGAAGAATTACTCTCTGCACAGCTGTATGAACTATTGCACTCCACACAGCTGGACGAACAATTACTCTCCCCCAGAGCTGGATGAACAATTGCAGTCCGCATAGCTGGATGAAGAATTACACTCCACACAGCTGGATGAACAATTACACTCCCCAAAGCTGGATGAAGAATTACACTCACCACGGCTGGATGAAGAATTACACTCCCAACAGCTGGATGAACATTTTATCTCCCTATAGCTGGATGAACAATTACTCTCCCCAGAGCTGGATGAACAATTACTCTCCCCAGTTCTGGATGAGCAATTAAACTTCACCACAGCTGGATTAACAATTACTCTCCCCACAACTGGATGTACAATTAGGCTCCCCACAGCTGGACAAACAACTACACTCCTCACAGCTGGATGAAAAATTACTCTCCCCACTTCTGATGAAAAATTACACTCCCCACAGCTGTATGAACATTTACCCTCCCCATAGCTGGATGAACAATTACACTCCCCACAGTTGGATGAACAATTACATTCCCCACAGCTGGATAAACAATTACACTCCTCACAGCTGGATGTACAATTACTCCCCCCACTGCTGGATGAACAATTACACTCACCAGAGCTCAATGAACAATTAAACTCCCCACAGCTGGATGAACAATTACATCTCCACAGCTGGATGATCGATGACTCTCCCCACAGCTGCATGAACAATTACTCTCCTCACAGATGGATGTACAATTACTCTCCCCACTGCTGGATAAACAATTACACTCCCCACAGCTGGATGAACAATTACTCTCCTCACAGCTGGATGTACAATTACTCTCCCCACTGCTGGATGAGCAATTACTCTGCCCACACCTTTATGAACAATTACTCTCTCCACAGCTGGATGCACAATGACTCTCCCCACAGCTGGATGAACAATTACTCTCCCCACAGTTGGATGAACATTAACACTCCCCACAGCCTAATGAACAATTACACTCCCCACAGCTGGATGAAAATTTACTCTCCCCACAGCTTCATGAACAATTACACTCTACACAGCTGGATGAACAGTTACTCTCCCCACAGCTGGATGAACAATTACACTCCCCACAGTTGGATGAACAATTACATTCCCCACAGCTGGATAAACAATTACACTCCTCACAGCTGGATGAACAATTAACCTCCCCACAGCTGGATCAACAATTACTCCCCTCACATCTGGATGTACAATTACTCCCCCCACTGCTGGATGAACAATTACACTCACCAGAGCTCAATGAACAATTACACTCCCGACAGCTGGATGAACATTTTATCTCCTCACAGCTGGATGAACAGTTACTCTCCCCACAGCTGGAAGAGCAATTACTCTCCCCACAGCTGGATGAACAGTTACACTCTTCATGGCTGGATGAACAATTAAACTCCCCACAGCCGGATAAACAATTACACTCACCAAAGCTGGATGAACAATTACACTCCCAACAGCTGGATGAACATTTTATCTCCCTACAGCTGGATGAACAATTACTCTCCCCACAGCTGGATGAACAGTTACTCTCCCCACAGCTGGATGAACAATTACTCTCCCCACAGCTGGATGAACAATTAGTCTCCCCACAGCTGGATGAACATTTACTCTCCCCACAGCTGGATGAACAATTGCACTCCACACAGCTGGATGAACAATTAGTCTCCCCACAGCTGGATGAACAATTAACCTCCCCACAGCTGGATCAACAATTACTCCCCTCACATCTGGATGTACAATTACTCCCCCCACTGCTGGATGAACAATTACACTCACCAGAGCTCAATGAACAATTACACTCCCCACAGCTGGATGAACAATTACATCTCCACAGCTGGATGATCGATGACTCTCCCCACAGCTGCATGAACAATTACTCTCCTCACAGATGGATGTACAATTACACTCCCCACTGCTGGATGAACAATTACACTCCTCACAGCTGGATGAACAATTACTCTCCCCACAGCTGGATGAACAATTACACACCCCACACATGGATGAACAATTACACTCCCCACAGTTGGATGAACAATTACTCTCCCCACAGTTGGATGAACAATTACACTCCTCACAGCTGGATGAACAATTACTCTCCCCACAGCTGGATGAATAATTACACACCCCACAGCTGGATGAACAATTACACTCCCCACAGTTGGATGAACAATTACACTTCCCACAGCTGTATGAACAATTACACTCCCCACAGCTGGATGAACATTTACACTCCCCAGAGCTGGGTGAACAATTACACTCTCCACAGCTGGATGAACAATTAATCTCCTCACAGCTGGATGTGCAATTACTCTCCCCACTGCTGGATGAACAATTACACTCACCAGAGCTCAATGAACAATTACACTCCCCACAGCCGGACGAACAATTACATCTCCACAGCTGGATGAACAATTACTCTCCTCACAGCTGGATGTACAATTACTCTCCCCACTGCTGGATGAACAATTACTCTCCCCACAACTGGATGAACAATTACACTCCCCACTGCCTAATGAACAATTACTCTCCCTACAGCTGGATGCACAATTACTCTCCCCACAGCTGGATGAACATTAACACTCCCCACAGCCTAATGAACAATTACAATCCCCACAGCTGGATGAACAATTACTCTCCCCGCAGCTGGATGAACAATTACTCTCCGCACAGCTGGATGAATAATTACTCATCCCACTGCAGAATGAACAATTACACTCCTGACAGCTGGATGAACAATTACACTCTACACAGCTGGATGAACAATTACACTCCCCACAGCTGGATAAACAATTACTCTGCCCACAGCTGGATGAACAATTAAGCTGCCCACACCTTTATGAACAATTACTCTCTCCACAGCTGGATGCACAATGGCTCTCCCCACAGCTGGATGAACAATTACTCTCCACACAGCTGGATGTACAATTACTCACCCCACAGCTGGATGAACAATTACACTCTCCACAGCTGGATGAACAATTACTCTCCCCACAGCTGGATGAACAATTACTCTCCCCACAGCTGGATGAACAATTACATTCACCCCAGCTGGATGAACAATTACTCTCCTCACAGTTGGATGAAAAATTACTCTCCCCACAGCTGGCTGAACAATTACACTCCACACAGCTGGAGGAACAATTACTCTCCCCACAGCTGGATGAACAATTACTCTCCTCACAGTTGGATGAACAATTACTCTCCCCACAGTTGGATGAACATTAACACTCCCCACAGCCTAATGAACAATTACACTCCCCACAGCTGGATGAAAATTTACTCTCCCCACAGCTTCATGAACAATTACACTCTACACAGCTGGATGAACAATTACTCTCCCCACAGCTGGATGAACAATTACACTCCCCACAGTTGGATGAACAATTACATTCCCCACAGCTGGATAAACAATTACACTCCTCACAGCTGGATGAAAAATTAACCTCCCCACAGCTGGATCAACAATTACTCTCCTCACATCTGGATGTACAATTACTCCCCCCACTGCTGGATGAACAATTACACTCACCAGAGCTCAATGAACAATTACACTCCCCACAGCTGGATGAACAATTACATCTCCACAGCTGGATGATCGATGACTCTCCCCACAGCTGCATGAACAATTACTCTCCTCACAGCTGGATGTACAATTACTCTCCCCACTGCTGGATGAACAATTACACACACTCCCCACAGCTGGATGAACAATTACTTTCCTCACAGCTGGATGTACAATTACTCTCCCCACTGCTGGATGAACAATTACACCCCCCACAGCTGGATGAACAATTACACTCCCCACAGCTGGATGAACAATTAGTCTCCCCACAGCTGGAAGAACATTATCACTCCCCACAGCATAATGAACAATTATACTCCCCACAGCTGGATGAACAATTACTCTCCCCATAGCTGGATGAACAATTACTCTCCCCACAGCTGGATGAACAATTACTCTCCCCACAGCTGGATGAACAACTACTCATCCCACAGCAGAATGAACAATTACACTCCTGACAGCTGGATGAACAATTTCACTCCACACAGCTGGATGAACAATTACTCTGCCCACACCTTTATGAACAATTACTCTCTCCACAGCTGGATGCACAATGACTCTCCCCACAGCTGGATGAACAATTACTCTCCACACATATGGATGTACAATTACTCACCCCACAGCTGGATGAACAATTACACTCTCCACAGCTGGATGAACAATAAAACTCATCATAGCTGGATGAACAATTACACTCCCCACAGCTGGATGAACATTTATTCTCTCCACAGTTGGATGAACAATTACACTCCCCACAGCTGGATGAGATTTTACTCTCCCCACAGTTGGATGAACAATTACTCTCCCCACAGTTGGATGAACAATTACACTCCTCACAGCTGGATGAACAATTACTCTCCCCACAGCTGGATGAATAATTACACACCCCACAGCTGGATGAACAATTACACTCCCCACAGTTGGATGAACAATTACACTCCCCACAGCTGTATGAACAATTACACTCCCCACAGCTGGATGAACAATTACACTCCCCAGAGCTGGGTGAACAATTACACTCTCCACAGCTGGATGAACAATTAATCTCCTCACAGCTGGATGTGCAATTACTCTCCCCACTGCTGGATGAACAATTACACTCACCAGAGCTCAATGAACAATTACACTCCCCACAGCCGGACGAACAATTACATCTCCACAGCTGGATGAACAATTACTCTCCTCACAGCTGGATGTACAATTACTCTCCCCACTGCTGGATGAACAATTACTCTCCCCACAACTGGATGAACAATTACACTCCCCACTGCCTAATGAACAATTACTCTCCCTACAGCTGGATGAACATTAACACTCCCCACAGCCTAATGAACAATTACAATCCCCACAGCTGGATGAACAATTACTCTCCCCGCAGCTGGATGAACAATTACTCTCCGCACAGCTGGATGAATAATTACTCATCCCACTGCAGAATGAACAATTACACTCCTGACAGCTGGATGAACAATTACACTCTACACAGCTGGATGAACAATTACACTCCCCACAGCTGGATAAACAATTACTCTGCCCACAGCTGGATGAACAATTAAGCTGCCCACACCTTTATGAACAATTACTCTCTCCACAGCTGGATGCACAATGGCTCTCCCCACAGCTGGATGAACAATTACTCTCCACACAGCTGGATGTACAATTACTCACCCCACAGCTGGATGAACAATTACACTCTCCACAGCTGGATGAACAATTACTCTCCCCACAGCTGGATGAACAATTACTCTCCCCACAGCTGGATGAACAATTAAGCTGCCCACACCTTTATGAACAATTACTCACCCCACAGCTGGATGAACAATTACACTCTCCACAGCTGGATGAACAATTACTCTCCCCACAGCTGGATGAACAATTACTCTCCCCACAGCTGGATGAACAATTACATTCACCCCAGCTGGATGAACAATTACTCTCCTCACAGTTGGATGAAAAATTACTCTCCCCACAGCTGGCTGAACAATTACACTCCACACAGCTGGATGAACAATTACTCTCCCCACAGCTGGATGAACAATTACTCTCCTCACAGTTGGATGAACAATTACTCTCCCCACAGTTGGATGAACATTAACACTCCCCACAGCCTAATGAACAATTACACTCCCCACAGCTGGATGAAAATTTACTCTCCCCACAGCCTAATGAACAATTACACTCTACACAGCTGGATGAACAATTACTCTCCCCACAGCTGGATGAACAATTACACTCCCCACAGTTGGATGAACAATTACATTCCCCACAGGTGGATAAACAATTACACTCCTCACAGCTGGATGAACAATTAACCTCCCCACAGCTGGATCAACAATTACTCTCCTCACATCTGGATGTACAATTACTCCCCCCACTGCTGGATGAACAATTACACTCACCAGAGCTCAATGAACAATTACACTCCCCACAGCTGGATGAACAATTACATCTCCACAGCTGGATGATCGATGACTCTCCCCACAGCTGCATGAACAATTACTCTCCTCACAGCTGGATGTACAATTACTCTCCCCACTGCTGGATGAACAATTACACTCCCCACAGCTGGATGAACAATTACTTTCCTCACAGCTGGATGTACAATTACTCTCCCCACTGCTGGATGAGCAATTACTCTCCCTGCAGCTGGATGAACAATTACACCCCCCACAGCTGGATGAACAATTACACTCCCCACAGCTGGATGAACAATTAGTCTCCCCACAGCTGGAAGAACATTATCACTCCCCACAGCATAATGAACAATTATACTCCCCACAGCTGGATGAACAATTACTCTCCCCACAGCTGGATGAACAATTACTCTCCCCACAGCTGGATGAACAATTACTCTTCCCACAGCTGGATGAACAACTACTCATCCCACAGCAGAATGAACAATTACACTCCTGACAGCTGGATGAACAATTTCACTCCACACAGCTGGATGAACAATTACTCTGCCCACACCTTTATGAACAATTACTCTCTCCACAGCTGGATGCACAATGACTCTCCCCACAGCTGGATGAACAATTACTCTCCACACATATGAATGTACAATTACTCACCCCACAGCTGGATGAACAATTACACTCTCCACAGCTGGATGAACAATAAAACTCATCATAGCTGGATGAACAATTACACTCCCCACAGCTGGATGAAATATTACTCTCCCCACAGTTGGATGAACAATTACTCTCCCCACAGTTGGATGAACAATTACACTCCTCACAGCTGGATGAACAATTACTCTCCCCACAGCTGGATGAATAATTACACACCCCACAGCTGTATGAACATTTACCCTCCCCATAGCTGGATGAACAATTACACTCCCCACAGTTGGATGAACAATTACATTCCCCACAGCTGGATAAACAATTACACTCCTCACAGCTGGATGTACAATTACTCCCCCCACTGCTGGATGAACAATTACACTCACCAGAGCTCAATGAACAATTACACTCCCCACAGCTGGATGAACAATTACATCTCCACAGCTGGATGATCGATGACTCTCCCCACAGCTGCATGAACAATTACTCTCCTCACAGATGGATGTACAATTACTCTCCCCACTGCTGGATAAACAATTACACTCCCCACAGCTGGATGAACAATTACTCTCCTCACAGCTGGATGTACAATTACTCTCCCCACTGCTGGATGAGCAATTACTCTGCCCACACCTTTATGAACAATTACTCTCTCCACAGCTGGATGCACAATGACTCTCCCCACAGCTGGATGAACAATTACTCTCCCCACAGTTGGATGAACATTAACACTCCCCACAGCCTAATGAACAATTACACTCCCCACAGCTGGATGAAAATTTACTCTCCCCACAGCTTCATGAACAATTACACTCTACACAGCTGGATGAACAGTTACTCTCCCCACAGCTGGATGAACAATTACACTCCCCACAGTTGGATGAACAATTACATTCCCCACAGCTGGATAAACAATTACACTCCTCACAGCTGGATGAACAATTAACCTCCCCACAGCTGGATCAACAATTACTCCCCTCACATCTGGATGTACAATTACTCCCCCCACTGCTGGATGAACAATTACACTCACCAGAGCTCAATGAACAATTACACTCCCGACAGCTGGATGAACATTTTATCTCCTCACAGCTGGATGAACAGTTACTCTCCCCACAGCTGGAAGAGCAATTACTCTCCCCACAGCTGGATGAACAGTTACACTCTTCATGGCTGGATGAACAATTAAACTCCCCACAGCCGGATAAACAATTACACTCACCAAAGCTGGATGAACAATTACACTCCCAACAGCTGGATGAACATTTTATCTCCCTACAGCTGGATGAACAATTACTCTCCCCACAGCTGGATGAACAGTTATTCTCCCCACAGCTGGATGAACAATTACTCTCCCCACAGCTGGATGAACAATTAGTCTCCCCACAGCTGGATGAACATTTACTCTCCCCACAGCTGGATGAACAATTGCACTCCACACAGCTGGATGAACAATTAGTCTCCCCACAGCTGGATGAACAATTAACCTCCCCACAGCTGGATCAACAATTACTCCCCTCACATCTGGATGTACAATTACTCCCCCCACTGCTGGATGAACAATTACACTCACCAGAGCTCAATGAACAATTACACTCCCCACAGCTGGATGAACAATTACATCTCCACAGCTGGATGATCGATGACTCTCCCCACAGCTGCATGAACAATTACTCTCCTCACAGATGGATGTACAATTACTCTCCCCACTGCTGGATGAACAATTACACTCCTCACAGCTGGATGAACAATTACTCTCCCCACAGCTGGATGAACAATTACACACCCCACACATGGATGAACAATTACACTCCCCACAGTTGGATGAACAATTAAACTTCCCCACAGCTGTATGAACAATTACACTCCCCACAGCTGGATGAACAACTAGTCTCCCCACAGCTGGAAGAACATTAACACTCCCCACAGCTGGATCAGCAAATTCACTCCCCACAGCTGGATGAACAATTACACTCCTCACAGCTGGGTGAGCAATTTCACACCCCACAGCTGGATGAACAATTACACTCCTCACAGCTGGATGAACATTTATTCTCTCCACAGTTGGATGAACAATTACACTCCCCACAGCTGGATGAACAATTACACTCCCCACAGTTGGATGAACAATTAAACTTCCCCACAGCTGTATGAACAATTACACTCCCCACAGCTGGATGAACAACTAGTCTCCCCACAGCTGGAAGAACATTAACACTCCCCACAGCTGGATCAGCAAATTCACTCCCCACAGCTGGATGAACAATTACACTCCTCACAGCTGGGTGAGCAATTTCACACCCCACAGCTGGATGAACAATTACACTCCCCACAGCTGGAAGAACATTATCACTCCCCACAGCATAATGAACAATTATACTCCCCACAGCTGGATGAACAATTACTCTCCCCACAGCTGGATGAACAATTACTCTCCCCACAGCTGGATGAACAATTACTCTCCCCACAGCTGGATGAACAACTACTCATCCCACAGCAGAATGAACAATTACACTCCTGACAGCTGGATGAACAATTACACTCTCCACAGCTGGATGAACAATTACTCTCCCCACAGCTGGATGAACAATTACTCTCCCCACAGCTGGATGAACAATTACATTCACCCCAGCTGGATGAACAATTACTCTCCTCACAGTTGGATGAAAAATTACTCTCCCCACAGCTGGCTGAACAATTACACTCCACACAGCTGGATGAACAATTACTCTCCCCACAGCTGGATGAACAATTACTCTCCTCACAGTTGGATGAACAATTACTCTCCCCACAGTTGGATGAACATTAACACTCCCCACAGCCTAATGAACAATTACACTCCCCACAGCTGGATGAAAATTTACTCTCCCCACAGCCTAATGAACAATTACACTCTACACAGCTGGATGAACAATTACTCTCCCCACAGCTGGATGAACAATTACACTCCCCACAGTTGGATGAACAATTACATTCCCCACAGGTGGATAAACAATTACACTCCTCACAGCTGGATGAACAATTAACCTCCCCACAGCTGGATCAACAATTACTCTCCTCACATCTGGATGTACAATTACTCCCCCCACTGCTGGATGAACAATTACACTCACCAGAGCTCAATGAACAATTACACTCCCCACAGCTGGATGAACAATTACATCTCCACAGCTGGATGATCGATGACTCTCCCCACAGCTGCATGAACAATTACTCTCCTCACAGCTGGATGTACAATTACTCTCCCCACTGCTGGATGAACAATTACACTCCCCACAGCTGGATGAACAATTACATTCCTCACAGCTGGATGTACAATTACTCTCCCCACTGCTGGATGAGCAATTACTCTCCCTGCAGCTGGATGAACAATTACACCCCCCACAGCTGGATGAACAATTACACTCCCCACAGCTGGATGAACAATTAGTCTCCCCACAGCTGGAAGAACATTATCACTCCCCACAGCATAATGAACAATTATACTCCCCACAGCTGGATGAACAATTACTCTCCCCACAGCTGGATGAACAATTACTCTCCCCACAGCTGGATGAACAATTACTCTTCCCACAGCTGGATGAACAACTACTCATCCCACAGCAGAATGAACAATTACACTCCTGACAGCTGGATGAACAATTTCACTCCACACAGCTGGATGAACAATTACTCTGCCCACACCTTTATGAACAATTACTCTCTCCACAGCTGGATGCACAATGACTCTCCCCACAGCTGGATGAACAATTACTCTCCACACATATGAATGTACAATTACTCACCCCACAGCTGGATGAACAATTACACTCTCCACAGCTGGATGAACAATAAAACTCATCATAGCTGGATGAACAATTACACTCCCCACAGCTGGATGAAATATTACTCTCCCCACAGTTGGATGAACAATTACTCTCCCCACAGTTGGATGAACAATTACACTCCTCACAGCTGGATGAACAATTACTCTCCCCACAGCTGGATGAATAATTACACACCCCACAGCTGTATGAACATTTACCCTCCCCATAGCTGGATGAACAATTACACTCCCCACAGTTGGATGAACAATTACATTCCCCACAGCTGGATAAACAATTACACTCCTCACAGCTGGATGTACAATTACTCCCCCCACTGCTGGATGAACAATTACACTCACCAGAGCTCAATGAACAATTACACTCCCCACAGCTGGATGAACAATTACATCTCCACAGCTGGATGATCGATGACTCTCCCCACAGCTGCATGAACAATTACTCTCCTCACAGATGGATGTACAATTACTCTCCCCACTGCTGGATAAACAATTACACTCCCCACAGCTGGATGAACAATTACTCTCCTCACAGCTGGATGTACAATTACTCTCCCCACTGCTGGATGAGCAATTACTCTGCCCACACCTTTATGAACAATTACTCTCTCCACAGCTGGATGCACAAT
>JASTWF010001054.1:84212-127771 GCA_030390025.1 Squalus acanthias | reverse complement strand
TGTGAGAGTGTGTGAGTGTGAGAGTGTGTGAGTGTGAGAGAGAGTGAAAGTGCAATTGTGTGCGACCACATTTCCGCGCCAAAACTAAGACCGCCTGTTTCCACCTTCGTAACATCGCCCGTCTCCACCCCTGCCTCAGCTCATCCGCTGCTGAAACCCTCATCCATGCCTTTGTTACCTCCAAACTTGACTATTCCAACGCACTCCTGGCTGGACTCACACGTTCTACCCGACGTAAACTTGAGCTCATCCAAAACTCGGCTGCCCTGTGTCCTAACTCACACCAAGTCCGTTCGCCCATCACCCCTGTGCTGTGCTGGCCTACATTGACTCCCAGTTAAGCAACACCTCGATTTCAAAATTCTCATCCTTGTTTTCAAATCTCTCCATGGCCTCGTCCCTCCCTATCTCTGTAATCTCCTTCAGCCCCACAACCCCCCGAGATCTCTGCGCTCCTCTAATTCTGTCCTCTTGAACATCCTTGATTATAATCGCTTAAACTTTGGTGGCTGTGCCTTCTGTTGCCTGGGCCCTAAGCTCTGGAATTCCCTCCCTAAACCTCTCCGCCTCTCTACCTCTCTTTCCTCCTTTAAGACGCTCCTTAAAACCTACCTCTTTGACCAAGCTTTTGGTCACCTGCCCTAATTTATCCTTATGTGGATCGGTGTCAAATTTTGTTTTACAATACTCCTGTACAGCGTATTGGGGTTGGGGGTAATATATTAGCGTGGATAGAGGATTGGCTAACTAACAGAAAATAGAGAGTCGGGATAAATGGGTCATTTTTCAGG
Source organism: Squalus acanthias (assembly GCA_030390025.1). NCBI lineage: Eukaryota > Metazoa > Chordata > Chondrichthyes > Squaliformes > Squalidae > Squalus > Squalus acanthias. The sequence goes on along the minus strand of JASTWF010001054.1, from coordinate 126,980 downwards.
TTGGCAAACTGTAGCTAGTGGGGTGCCGCAGGGATCAGTGCTGGGCCTCAACTATTTACAATCTATATTAATGACTTGGATGAAGGGACTGAGTGTAATGTAGCCAAATTTGCTGATGATACAAAGATAGGTGGGAAAGCAAATTGTGTGGAGGACGCAAAGAATCTCCAAAGGGATATAGACAGGCTAAGTGAGTGGGCAAAAATCTGGCAGATGGAGTTTAATGTGGGAAAATGCGAGGTTATCCACTTTGGTAGGAAAAATAAAAAAGCAAATTATTATTTAAATGGAGAGAGATTACAAAATGCTGCGGTACAGAGGGATCTGGGGGTCCTTGTACATGAAACACAAAAAGTTAACATGCAGGTACAGCAAGTAATTAGGAAGGCAAATGGAATGTTGACCTTTATTGCAAAGGGAATGGAGTATAAAAGTAGGGAAGTCCTGTTACAACTGTACAGGGCATTGGTGAGACCACACCTGGAGTACTGCGTACAGTTTTGGTCTCCTTATTTAAGGAAGGATATACTTGCATTGGAGGCAGTTCAGAGAAGGTTCACGAGGTTGATTCCAGAGATGAAGGGGTTGTCTTATGAAGAAAGGTTGAGCAGGCTGGGCCTATACTCATTAGAGTTTAGAAGAATGAGAGGGGATCTTATTGAAACATATAAGATTCTGAAGGGGCTTGGCAGGGTAGATGAGGGGAGGATGTTTCCCCTCGTGGGGGGAATCTAGAACTAGGGGGCATAGTTTCAGAATAAAGGGCCACCCTCTTAAATCGGAAATGAGGAGGAATTTCTTCTCTCAGAGGGTCGTGAATCTTTGGAATTCTCTTCCCCAGAGAGCTGTGGAGGCTGGGTCATTGAATATATTTAAGGTGGAGATAGACAGATTTTTGAACGATAAGGGAGTCGAGGGTTATGGGGAGCGGGCAGGGAAGTGGAGTTGAGGCCAAGATCAGATCAGCCATGATCTCATTGAATGGCGGAGCAGGCTCGAGGGGCCAAATGACCGACTCCTGCTCCTACGTCTTATGTTCTTGTGTTCTTATGGGACATTTTACTTCATTATATAAATACAAGTTGTTGTGTTTTATGTGAGTGAATGAGTGAGTGTGTGTGAGTGTGTGCAAGTGAATATTGGTGCGTGAGTGATTATGGGAATGTGTGTTTGCGTGTGGGGGTGTGTGTGTGGTAGTTAGTGTGTCAATAAGTGTGTATGTGTGAGTGTGATTGTGTGACTGTACATGTAGGTGTGTGAGTGAGTCGGTGTGTGCCTATTTCAGTGTTAGTGTGCAAGTAGGTGTGTGCTTGTTCATGTCAATGTGAGAGCGTGATTGAGTGTGTGAATATGTGAGTGTGTGTGGCTCTCACTGAGGTACAGGTCCCCTCCTCTCCTGAAGGTGCTGACTCTCACTGGGGTACGGGTCCCCTCCTCTCCTGAATGTGCTGACTCTCACTGGGGTACGGGTCCCCTCCTCTCCTGAAGGTGCTGACTCTCACTGGGGTATGGGTCACCTCCTCTCCTGAAGGTGCTGACTCTCACTGGGGTACGGGTCCCCTCCTCTCCTGAATGTGCTGACTCTCACTGGGATACGGGTCCCCTCCTCTCCTGAAGGTGCTGACTCTCACTGGGGTATGGGTCACCTCCTCTCCTGAAGGTGCTGACTCTCACTGGGGGACGGGTCCCGTCCTCTCCTGAAGGTGCTGACTCTCACTGGGGGACGGGTCCCGTCCTCTCCTGAAGGTGCTGACTCTCACTGGGGGACGGGTCCCCTCCTCTCCTGAGGATGTGCTCCCTAGTACTTACATAGGGGCTATTTCTGATGTGCCCTGCCTGTGAGCTTGTGATGTCGTATTTAAATGGAGGAGGTGAAGAGTGTAGTCAGGGTGTGATGGTTCCAGTATGGAGAGCTGTTTATCAGACGCCCCTCCATTCAGTCGCTCTGGGGAAAGGGCAGCTTTGAACGGCGCAGGTGCTGCATCTGAAAAATGAAGATAAAATAGTGTCTGCATTTGGTATAAAATTAATTAAAATCATTTTACAATCAGCGACGCACCACACTGATTAGAACACGGGTGGAGAGAGAGGGACTATTATTTTAAGATCAGTTGTAAGTTAAGGAAGGAATTGGATGAGTGTGAATTTCAAAGAGTGCTCATGTTTGCTGCTTGCCTAGTCTCTCTCTCTGTCTCTGTCTCTCTCTCTCTCTCTCTGTCTCTCTCTCTCTCTGTCTCTCTCTCTCTGTCTTTCTCTCTGTCATTCTCTCTCTCTCTCTCTCTGTCTCTCTCTCTCTCTCTTTCTCTCTCTCTGTCTCTCTCTCTCTCTGTCCCTCTCTCTCTCTGTCTCTCTCTCTCTGTCTCTGTCTCTCTCTCTGTCTCTCTCTCTCTGTCTCTGTCTCTCTCTCTGTCTTTCTCTCTGTCTCTCTCTCTCTGTCCGTCTTTCTCTCTGTCTGTCTCTCTCTCTCTCTCTCTCTGTCTTTCTCTCTGTCTCTCTATCTCTCTATCTTTCTCTCTGTCTCTCTCTCTCTCTCTGTCTCTCTCTCTCTCTCTCTGTCTCTCTCTCTATCTCTCTGTCTTTCTCTCTGTCTCTCTATCTCTCTGTCTTTCTCTCTGTCTCTCTGTCTCTCTCTCTCTCTCTGTCCCTCTCTCTGTCTCTCTATCTCTCTGTCTTTCTCTGTCTGTCTCTCTCTGTCTCATGCCCAACAAGACTCGTCAACTGAAACAGATTTTAAACTGGCAGCTTGCAATGCCCAGAGGCAGATTCATTTTTCTGTTGTCAAAGGAGCTTTTTATGGAGGATAATGAATTTGGGATCCTATTAGGGTCATAACTACACTTGAATAAATTCCTTTCTTGAGGCTGTAGATCAATCAGCATAATTTTATGCTTTCTCTCTCTCTCCCTCTGTCTCTCTCTCTCTGTCTCTGTCTCTCTCTCTCCCTCTGTCTCTCTCTCTCTGTCTCTCTCCCTCTGTCTCTCTCTCTCTGTCTCTCTCTCTCTATTTCTGTCTCTCTCTCTCTGTCTCTCTCTCTATTTCTGTCTCTCTCTCCCTCTGTCTCTCTCTCTCTGTCTCTCTCCCTGTCTCACTCTCCCTCTGTCTCTCTCTCTGTCTCTCACTCTGTCTCTCTCTCTCTCTCTGTCTCTCTCTCCCTCTGTCTCTCTCTCTCTCTATTTCTGTCTCTCTGTCTCTGTCTCCCTCTGTCTCTCGCCCTCTTTCTCTCTCTCTCTGTCTCTCTCCCTCTGTCTCTCTCTCTCTGTCTCTCTCTCTCTATTTCTGTCTCTCTCTGTCTCTCTCCCTCTGTCTCTCTCTCTCTGTCTCTCTCTCTCTATTTCTGTCTCTCTCTCTCTGTCTCTCTCTCTATTTCTGTCTCTCTCTCCCTCTGTCTCTCTCTCTCTGTCTCTCTCCCTGTCTCACTCTCCCTCTGTCTCTCTCTCTGTCTCTCACTCTGTCTCTCTCTCTCTCTCTGTCTCTCTCTCCCTCTGTCTCTCTCTCTCTCTATTTCTGTCTCTCTGTCTCTGTCTCCCTCTGTCTCTCGCCCTCTTTCTCTCTCTCTCTGTCTGTCTCTCTCTTGCTCTCTGTTTCTCTCTCTGTCTTTTTTTTAAATTTATTAATTCATGGGATGTGGGCATCGCTGGCAAGGCCAGCATTTATTGCCCATCCCTAGTTGCCCTTGAGAAGGTGGAGCTGAGCCGCCTTCTTGAACCGCTGCAGTCGGTGTGGTGAAGGTGCTCCCACAGTGCTGTTAGGGAGGGAGTTTCAGGATTTTGACCCAGTGACGATGAAGGAACGGCCGATATATTTCCAAGTCAGGATGGTGTGTGACTTGGAGGTGGTGGTGTTCCCATGCGCCTGCTGCCCTTGTCCTTCTAGGTGGAAGAGGTCGCGGGTTTGGGAGGTGCTGCCGAAGAAGCCTTGGCGAGTTGCTGCAGTGCATCTTGTAGATGGTACACACTGCAGCCACGGTACGCCGGTGGTGGAGGGAGTGAATGTTTAAGGTGGTGGATGGGGTGCCAATCAAGTGGGCTGTTTTGTCCTGGATGGTGTCGAGCTTCTTGAGTGTTGTTGGAGCTGCACTCATCCAGGCAAGTGGAGAGTATTCCATCACACTCCTTACTTGTACCTTGTAGATGGTGGAAAGGCTTTGGGGAGTCAGGAGGTGAGACACTCGCCGCAGAATACCCAGCCTCTGACCTGCTCTTGTTGCCACAGTATTTATGTGGCTGATCCAGTTAAGTTTCTGGTCAATGGAAACCCCCAGGATGTTGATGGTGGGCGATTCGGCGATGGCAATGCCGTTGAATGTCAAGGGGCGGTGGTTAGACTCTCGCTTGTTGAAGATAGTCATTGCCTGGCACTTGTGTTGTGCATTTGTTACTTTCCACTTATCAGCCCAAGCCTGAACGTCGTCCAGGTCTTGTTGCGTGCGGGCAGGGACTGCTTCATTGTCTAAGGAGTTTTAAATGGAACTGAACACTGTGCAATCTCTCCCACTCACTCGGTCTCTCTCTGTATGTCTCTCGCTCGCTCTCTCCCTTTTTCTCGCTCCCTCTCTGTCACTCTCTGTCTGTCTCTCTCTGTGTCTGTCTCTCCCTGTCTCTCTCCATCTATCCCTGTCTCTCTGTCTCCCTCTCTCGCCCTCTATATCTCTGTCTCTCTCTCTGTTTCTGCCTCCTTGTCACCCTGCAACAGTTTTCTCGGGGTGGGGGGGGGGGGGGGGGAAGGGGGTTTACACACACTCACCCTCGCTCGCACACACTCACTCTCGCTCACACACACTCACTCTCGCTCACACACACTCACCCTCGCTCACACACACTCACTCTCGCTCACACAAACTCACCCTCGCTCACACACACTCACTCTCGCTCACACACACTCGCCCTCGCTCACACACACTCGCCCTCGCTCACACACACTCGCCCTCGCTCACACACACTCGCCCTCGCTCACACACACTCAGCCTCACTCACACACACTCAGCCTCGCTCACACACACTCAGCCTCACTCACACACACTCACCCTCGCTCACACACACTCACCCTTGCTCACACACACTCACACTCGCTCACAGACACTCACCCTCGCTCGCACACACTCGCCCTCGCTCACACGCACTCGTCCTCATTCACACACACTCACCCTCGCTCAAACACACTCACCCTCGCTCAAACACACCTACCCTCGCTCACATACACTCGCCCTCGCTCTCACACACTGACCCTCGCTCACACACACTCGCACTCGCTCACACACACTTACCCGCACTCACACACACTCACCCTCGCTCAAACACACTCACCCTCGCTCACACACACTCACTCTCGCTCACACACACTCACACTCGCTCACACACACTCGCCCTCGCTCACACACACTCACCGTTGCTCACACACACTCACACTCGCTCACACACACTCACCCTCGCTCATAACACCTACCCGCACTCACACACACTCACCCTCGCTCAAACACACTCACCCTCGCTCACACACACTCACTCTCGCTCACACACACTCGCCCTCGCTCACACACACTCGCCCTCGCTCACACACACTCGCCCTCGCTCACACACACTCGCCCTCGCTCACACACACTCGCCCTCGCTCACACACACTCGCCCTCGCTCACACACCACTCGCCCTCGCTCACACACACTCGCCCTCGCTCACACACACTCGCCCTCGCTCACACACACTCGCCCTCGCTCACACACACTCGCCCTCGCTCACACGCACTCACCTCGCTCACACACACTCGCCTCTCGCTCACACGCACTCGCGCTCGCTCACACACACTCGCCCTCATCACACACACTCGCCTCGCTCACACACACTCACTCTCGCTCACACACACTCACTCTCGCTCACACACACTCGCCCTCTCTCACACACACTCACTCTCGCTCACACACACTCGCCCTCGCTCACACACACTCGCCCTCGCTCACACACACTCGCCCTCGCTCACACACACTCACCCTCACTCACACGCACTCACCCTCGCTCACACACACTCACCCTCGCTCACACACACTCACCCTTGCTCACACACACTCACACTCGCTCACACACACTCACCCTCGCTCACACACACTCACACTCGCTCACACACAATCATCCTCGCTCGCACATACTCACCCTCGCTCACACACACTCGCACTTGCTCACACACACTCACCCTCGCTCACACAACCTACCCTCACTCACACACACTCACCCTCGCTCAAACACTCTCACCCTCGCTCAACACACCTATTCTCGGTCACACACACTCAGACTCGCTCACACACACTCGGACTCGCTCACACACACTCGGACTCGCTCACACACACTCACCCTCGCTCACACACACTCACCCTCGCTCACACACACTCGCCCTCGCTCACACACACTCGCCCTCGCTCACACACACTCGCTCTCGCTCACACACACTCGCCCTCGTTCACACACACTCGCCCTCGCTCACACACACTCACCCTCGCTCACACTCACTCGCCCTCGCTCACACACACTCACCCTCGTTCACACGCACTCACCCTCGCTCACACACACTCACCCTCGCTAACACACACTCGCCCTCGCTCACACACACTCGCCCTTGCTAACACACACTCGCCATTGCTAACACACACTCGCCCTCGCTCACACACACTCGCCCTCGCTAACACACACTCGCCCTCGCTCACACACACTCGCCCTCGCTAACACACACTCGCCCTCGCTCACACACACTCACTCTCGCTCACACACACTCGCCCTCGCTCACACACACTCGCCCTCGCTCACACAAACTCACCCTCGCTCACACACACTCACTCTCGCTCACACACACTCGCCCTCGCTCACACACACTCGCCCTCGCTCACACACACTCGCCCTCGCTCACACACACTCAGCCTCACTCACACACACTCAGCCTCGCTCACACACACTCAGCCTCACTCACACACACTCACCCTCGCTCACACACACTCACCCTTGCTCACACACACTCACACTCGCTCGCACACACTCGCCCTCGCTCACACGCACTCATCCTCATTCACACACACTCACCCTCGCTCAAACACACTCACCCTCGCTCAAACACACCTACCCTCGCTCACATACACTCGCCCTCGCTCTCACACACTGACCCTCGCTCACACACACTCGCACTCGCTCACACACACTTACCCGCACTCACACACACTCACCCTCGCTCAAACACACTCACCCTCGCTCACACACACTCACTCTCGCTCACACACACTCACACTCGCTCACACACACTCGCCCTCGCTCACACACACTCACCCTCGCTCACACACACTCGCTCACACACACTCACCCTTGCTAACACTCTCTCGCCCTCGCTCACACACACTCGCCCTCGCTCAAACACACTCACTCTCGCTCACACACGCTCGCCCTCGCTCACACACACTCGCCCTCGCTCACACACACTCGCCCTCGCTCAAACACACTCACTCTCGCTCACACACATTCGCCCTCGCTCACACACACTCACCCTCGCTCATAACACTCACCCTCGCTCACACACACTCACCCTCGCTCACACACACTCGCTCTCGCTCACACACACTCGCCCTCGCTCACACACATTCGCCCTCGCTCACACACACTCGCTCTCGCTCACACACACTCGCCCTAGTTCACACACACTCGCCCTCGCTCACACACACTCACCGTCGCTCACACACACTCGCCCTCGCTCACACACACTCGCCCTCGCTCACACAGACTCGCCCTCGCTCACACACACTCGCCCTCGCTCACACACACTCACCGTAGCTCACACACAGTCGCCCTTGCTAACACACACTCGCCCTTGCTTACAAACACTCACTCTCGCTCACACACACTCACTCTCGCTCACACGCACTCGCCCTCGCTCACACACTCTCACCCTCGTTCACACGCACTCACCCTCGCACACACGCACTCGCCCTCGCACACACGCACTCGCCCTCGCTCACACACTCTCGCCCTCGCTCACACACACTCGCCGTCGATCACACACACTCGCCCTCGCTCACACACACTCGCCCTCACTTACACACACTCACCCTCGCTCCTAACACTCACCCTCACTCACACACACTCACCCTCGCTCACACACACCTACCCGCACTCACACTCACTCACCCTCGCTCAAACACACTCACCCTTGCTCACACACACTCACTCTCGCTCAAACACACTCACCCTCGCTCACACACATACACCCTCGCTCAGACACACTCACCCTCGCTCAAACACACTCACCCTCGCTCACACACTCACACTCGCTCACACACACTCACCCTCGCTCTCACACACTCACCCTCGCTCAGACACACTCGCACTCGCTCACACACATTCTCTCTCACTCACACACACTCACCCTCGCTCACACACACTCACACTCGCTCACACACACTCGCCCTCATCACACACACTCGCCCTCACTCACACACACTCGCCCTCACTCACACACACTCTCCCTCGCTCACGCACACACCCACTCGCTCAAACACACTCACCCTCGCCCACACACACTCACCCTCGCTCTCACACACTCACCCTCGCTCACACACACTCGCCCTCGCTCACACACACTCGCCCTCACTCACACACACTCGCCCTCGCTCACGCACACACCCCCTCGCTCAAACACACTCACCCTCGCTCACACACACTCACCCTCGCTCTCACACACTCACCCTCGCTCTCACACACTCACCCTCGCTCTCACACACTCACCCTCGCTCACACACACTTGCACTCGCTCACACACACTCTCTCTCGCTCACACACACTCGCCCTCGCTCACACACACTCGCACTCGCTCGCACACACTCACCCTCGCTCACACACACTCGCCCTCGCTCACACACACTCGCCCTCGCTCACACACACTCGCTCTCGCTCACACACACTCGCCCTCGCTCACACACACTCGCCCTCGCTCACACACACGCGCCCTCGCTCACACACACTCGCCCTCGCTCACACACACTCACACTCGCTCACACACGCTCACCCTCGCTCGCACACACTCACCCTCGCTCGCACACACTCACACTCACTCACACACACTCACCCTTGCTCACACACACTCACCCTCGCTCACACACACTCGCACTTGCTCACACACACTCACCCTCGCTCACACAACCTACCCTCGCTCACACACGCTCACCCTGGCTCACACACACTCACACTCGCTCACGCACACTCACCCTCACTCACACACACTCACCCTCGCTCAAACACTCTCACCCTCGCTCAAACACACCTATTCTCGCTCACACACACTCACCCTCGCTCACACACACTCACCCTCGCTCACACACATACACCCTCGCTCAGACACACTCACCCTCGCTCAAACACACTCACCCTCGCTCACACACTCACACTCGCTCACACACACTCACCCTCGCTCTCACACACTCACCCTCGCTCAGACACACTCGCACTCGCTCACACACATTCTCTCTCGCTCACACACACTCACCCTCGCTCACACACACTCACACTCGCTCACACACACTCGCCCTCATCACACACACTCGCCCTCGCTCACACACACTCGCCCTCACTCACACACACTCTCCCTCGCTCACGCACACACCCACTCGCTCAAACACACTCACCCTCGCTCTCACACACTCACCCTCGCTCAGACACACTCGCCCTCGCTCACACACATTCTCTCTCACTCACACACACTCACCCTCGCTCACACACACTCACACTCGCTCACACACACTCGCCCTCATCACACACACTCGCCCTCACTCACACACACTCGCCCTCACTCACACACACTCTCCCTCGCTCACGCACACACCCACTCGCTCACACACACTCACCCTCGCCACACACACTCACCCTCGCTCTCACACACTCACCCTCGCTCACACACACTCGCCCTCGCTCACACACACTCGCCCTCACTCACACACACTCGCCCTCGCTCACGCACACACCCCCTCGCTCAAACACACTCACCCTCGCTCACACACACTCACCCTCGCTCTCACACACTCACCCTCGCTCTCACACACTCACCCTCGCTCTCACACACTCACCCTCGCTCACACACACTTGCACTCGCTCACACACACTCTCTCTCGCTCACACACACTCGCCCTCGCTCACACACACTCGCACTCGCTCGCACACACTCACCCTCGCTCACACACACTCGCCCTCGCTCACACACACTCGCCCTCGCTCACACACACTCGCTCTCGCTCACACACACTCGCCCTCGCTCACACACACTCGCCCTCGCTCACACACACGCGCCCTCGCTCACACACACTCGCCCTCGCTCACACACACTCACACTCGCTCACACACGCTCACCCTCGCTCGCACACACTCACCCTCGCTCGCACACACTCACACTCACTCACACACACTCACCCTTGCTCACACACACTCACCCTCGCTCACACACACTCGCACTTGCTCACACACACTCACCCTCGCTCACACAACCTACCCTCGCTCACACACGCTCACCCTGGCTCACACACACTCACACTCGCTCACGCACACTCACCCTCACTCACACACACTCACCCTCGCTCAAACACTCTCACCCTCGCTCAAACACACCTATTCTCGCTCACACACACTCACCCTCGCTCACACACACTCACCCTCGCTCACACACATACACCCTCGCTCAGACACACTCACCCTCGCTCAAACACACTCACCCTCGCTCACACACTCACACTCGCTCACACACACTCACCCTCGCTCTCACACACTCACCCTCGCTCAGACACACTCGCACTCGCTCACACACATTCTCTCTCGCTCACACACACTCACCCTCGCTCACACACACTCACACTCGCTCACACACACTCGCCCTCATCACACACACTCGCCCTCGCTCACACACACTCGCCCTCACTCACACACACTCTCCCTCGCTCACGCACACACCCACTCGCTCAAACACACTCACCCTCGCCCACACACACTCACCCTCGCTCTCACCCACTCACCCTCGCTCACACACACTCGCCCTCGCTCACACACACTCGCCCTCACTCACACACACTCTCCCTCGCTCACGCACACACCCCCTCGCTCAAACACACTCACCCTCGCTCACACACACTCACCCTCGCTCTCACACACTCACCCTCGCTCTCACACACTCACCCTCGCTCTCACACACTCACCCTCGCTCACACACACTTGCACTCGCTCACACACACTCTCTCTCGCTCACACACACTCGCACTCGCTCGCACACACTCACCCTCGCTCACACACACTCGCCCTCGCTCACACACACTCGCCCTCGCTCACACACACTCGCTCTCGCTCACACACACTCGCCCTCGCTCACACACACTCGCCCTCGCTCACACACACTCGCCCTCGCTCACACACACGCGCCCTCGCTCACACACACTCGCCCTCGCTCACACACACTCACACTCGCTCACACACGCTCACCCTCGCTCGCACACACTCACCCTCGCTCGCACACACTCACACTCACTCACACACACTCACCCTTGCTCACACACACTCACCCTCGCTCACACACACTCGCACTTGCTCACACACACTCACCCTCGCTCACACAACCTACCCTCGCTCACACACGCTCACCCTGGCTCACACACACTCACACTCGCTCACGCACACTCACCCTCACTCACACACACTCACCCTCGCTCAAACACTCTCACCCTCGCTCAAACACACCTATTCTCGCTCACACACACTCACCCTCGCTCACACACACTCACCCTCGCTCAAACACACTCACACTCGCTCAGACACACTCACCCTCGATGACACACTCGCCCTCGCTCACACACTCTCGCCCTCGCTCACACACACTCGCCCTCGCTCACACACACTCACTCTCGCTCACACACACTCACCCACATTCACACACACTAGCCCTCGCTCACACACACTCACCGTCGCTCACACACACTCATCCTCGCTCACACACACTCACCCTCGCTCACACACACTCGCCCTCGCTCACACACACTCGCCCTCGCTCACACACACTCACCCTCACTCACACACACTCACCCTCGCTCACTCACACTCACCCTCACTCACACACACTCACCCTCGCTCAAACACTCTCACCCTCGCTCAACACACCTATTCTCGCTCACACACACTCGCCCTCGCTCTCACACACTTACCCTCGCTCACACACACTCACACTCGCTCACACACACTCACCCTCGCTCACTCACACTCACCCTCACTCACACACACTCACCCTCGCTCAACACACCTATTCTCGCTCACACACACTCGCCCTCGCTCTCACACACTTTCCCTCGCTCACACACACTCACCCTCGCTCAAACACACTCACCCTCGCTCACACACACTCGCCCTCGCTCACACACACTCGCCCTCGCTCACACTCACTCGCCCTCGCTCACACACACTCACCCTCGTTCACACACTCTCGCCCTCGCTCACACACACTCACCGTCGCTCACACACACGCGCCCTCGCTCACACACACTCGCCCTCGCTCACACACACTCACCGTAGCTCACACACACTCGCCCTCGCTCACACACAATCACCCTCGCTCACACACACTCGCCCTCGCTCACACACACTCACTCTCGCTCACACACACTCACTCTTGCTCACACACACTCACACTTGCTCACACACACTCGCCCTCGCTCACACACACTCCCCCTCGCTCACACACACTCACACTCGCTCACACACACTCACCCTCGCTCATAACACCTACCCGCCCTCACACACACTCACCCTCGCTCAAACACACTCAACCTCGCTCACACACACTCACCCTCGCTCACACACACTCGCCCTCGCTCACACACACTCGCCCTCGCTCACACACACTCGCCCTCCCTCACACACACTCGCCCTCACTCACACACACTCGCCCTCGCTCACACACACTCGCCCTCATTCACGCACACTCGCCCTCGCTCACACACACTCGCCCTCGCTCACACACACTCACTCTCGCTCACACACACTCACTCTCGCTCACACACACTCGCGCTCGCTCACACACACTCGCCCTCGCTCACACACACTCACTGTTGCTCACACACACTCGCCCTCGCTCACACACACTCACCCTCGCTCACACACACTCACCCTCGCTCACACACACTCAACCTCGCTCACACACACGCGCCCTCGCTCACACACACTCACACTCGCTCACACACAATCATCCTCGCTCGCACACTCACCCTCGCTCACACACACTCGCACTTGCTCACACACACTCACCCTCGCTCACACAACCTACCCTCACTCACACACACTCACCCTCGCTCAAACACTCTCACCCTCGCTCAACACACCTATTCTCGCTCACACACACTCACACTCGCTCACACACACTCACTCTCGCTCACACACACTCGCCCGCGCTCACACACACTCGCCCTCGCTCACACACACTCACACTCGCTCACACACAATCATCCTCGCTCGCACACTCACCCTCGCTCACACACACTCGCACTTGCTCACACACACTCACCCTCGCTCACACAACCTACCCTCACTCACACACACTCACCCTCGCTCAAACACTCTCACCCTCGCTCAACACACCTATTCTCGCTCACACACACTCACACTCGCTCACACACACTCACTCTCGCTCACACACACTCGCCCGCGCTCACACACATCGCCCTCGCTCACACACACTCACTCTCGCTCACACACACTCGCCCTCGCTCACACACACTCGCCCTCGCTCACACACACTCACCCTCGCTCACACACAGTCACACTCGCTCACACACACTCGCCCTCGCTCACACACACTCGCCCTCGCTCACACACACACTCACCCTCGCTCACACACAGTCACACTCGCTCACACACACTCGCACTCGCTCACACACACTCACCCTCGCTCACACACAGTCACACTCGCTCACACACACTCGCCCTCGCTCACACACACTCGCACTCGCTCACATACACTCACCGTAGCTCACACACACTCGCCCTTGCTTACACACACTCGCCCTCGCTCACACACACTCACTCTCGCTCACACACACTCGCCCTCGCTCACACACACTCACCCTCATTCACACGCACTCACCCTCGCTCACACACACTCACCCTTGCTAACACACACTCGCCCTCGCTCACACACACTCGCCCTTGCTAACACACACTCGCCCTTGCTAACACACACTCGCCCTTGCTAACACACACTCGCCCTCGCTCACACACACTCGCCCTTGCTAACACACACTCGCCCTCGCTCACACACACTCGCCCTTGCTAACACACACTCGCCCTCGCTCACACACACTCACTCTCGCTCACACACACTCGCACTCGCTCACACACACTCGCCCTCGCTCACACACACTCACCCTTGCTAACACACACTCACCGTCGCTCACACACACGCGCCCTCGCTCACACACACTCGCCCTCGCTCACAGACACTCGCCCTCGCTCACACACACTCACCGTAGCTCACACACACTCGCCCTCGCTCACACACAATCACCCTCGCTCACACACACTCACTCTCGCTCACACACACTCACTCTTGCTCACACACACTCACACTTGCTCACACACACTCGCCCTCGCTCACACACACTCGCCCTCGCTCACACACACTCGCCCTCGCTCACACACACTCGCCCTCGCTCACACACACTCGCCCTCGCTCACACACACTCGCCCTCGCTCACACACACTCGCCCTCGCTCACTCACACTCACTCTCGCTCACACACACTCACTCTCGCTCACACACACTCGCGCTCGCTCACACACACTCGCCCTCACTCACACACACTCACTGTCGCTCACACACACTCGCCCTCGCTCACACACACTCACCCTCGCTCACACACACTCACCCTCGCTCACACACACTCACCCTCGCTCACACACACGCGCCCTCGCTCACACACACTCACACTCGCTCACACACAATCATCCTCGCTCGCACACTCACCCTCGCTCACACACACTCGCACTTGCTCACACACACTCACCCTCGCTCACACACTCACACTCGCTCACACACACTCACCCTCGCTCTCACACACTCACCCTCGCTCAGACACACTCGCACTCGCTCGCACACATTCTCTCTCGCTCACACACACTCACACTCGCTCACACACACTCGCCCTCATCACACACACTCGCCCTCGCTCACACACACTCGCCCTCACTCACACACACTCTCCCTCGCTCACGCACACACCCACTCGCTCAAACACACTCACCCTCGCCCACACACACTCACCCTCGCTCTCACACACTCACCCTCGCTCACACACACTCGCCCTCGCTCACACACACTCGCCCTCACTCACACACACTCTCCCTCGCTCACGCACACACCCCCTCGCTCAAACACACTCACCCTCGCTCATACACACTCACCCTCGCTCTCACACACTCACCCTCGCTCTCACACACTCACCCTCGCTCACACACACTCGCACTCGCTCACATACACTCACCGTAGCTCACACATACTCGCCCTTGCTAACACACACTCGCCCTCGCTCACACAACCTACCCTCACTCACACACACTCACCCTCGCTCAAACACTCTCACCCTCGCTCAACACACCTATTCTCGCTCACACACACTCACACTCGCTCACACACACTCACTCTCGCTCACACACACTCGCCCGCGCTCACACACACTCGCCCTCGCTCACACACACTCACACTCGCTCACACACAATCATCCTCGCTCGCACACTCACCCTCGCTCACACACACTCGCACTTGCTCACACACACTCACCCTCGCTCACACACCTACCCTCACTCACACACACTCACCCTCGCTCAAACACTCTCACCCTCGCTCAACACACCTATTCTCGCTCACACACACTCACACTCGCTCACACACACTCACTCTCGCTCACACACACTCGCCCGCGCTCACACACATCGCCCTCGCTCACACACACTCACTCTCGCTCACACACACTCGCCCTCGCTCACACACACTCGCCCTCGCTCACACACACTCACCCTCGCTCACACACAGTCACACTCGCTCACACACACTCGCCCTCGCTCACACACACTCGCCCTCGCTCACACACACTCACCCTCGCTCACACACAGTCACACTCGCTCACACACACTCGCACTCGCTCACACACACTCACCCTCGCTCACACACAGTCACACTCGCTCACACACACTCGCCCTCGCTCACACACACTCGCACTCGCTCACATACACTCACCGTAGCTCACACACACTCGCCCTTGCTTACACACACTCGCCCTCGCTCACACACACTCACTCTCGCTCACACACACTCGCCCTCGCTCACACACACTCACCCTCATTCACACGCACTCACCCTCGCTCACACACACTCGCCCTCGCTCACACACACTCACCCTTGCTAACACACACTCGCCCTCGCTCACACACACTCGCCCTTGCTAACACACACTCGCCCTTGCTAACACACACTCGCTCTTGCTAACACACACTCGCCCTCGCTCACACACACTCGCCCTTGCTAACACACACTCGCCCTCGCTCACACACACTCGCCCTTGCTAACACACACTCGCCCTCGCTCACACACACTCACTCTCGCTCACACACACTCGCACTCGCTCACACACACTCGCCCTCGCTCACACACACTCACCCTTGCTAACACACACTCACCGTCGCTCACACACACGCGCCCTCGCTCACACACACTCGCCCTCGCTCACAGACACTCGCCCTCGCTCACACACACTCACCGTAGCTCACACACACTCGCCCTCGCTCACACACAATCACCCTCGCTCACACACACTCGCCCTCGCTCACACACACTCACTCTCGCTCACACACACTCACTCTTGCTCACACACACTCACACTTGCTCACACACACTCGCCCTCGCTCACACACACTCGCCCTCGCTCTTGCTCTCACACACCAACTTGCTCCCACACACTCGCCCTCGCTCACACACACTCGCCCTCGCTCACACACACTCGCCCTCGCTCACACATCACTCGCCCTCCTGCTCACTCACACTTCGCCCTCGCTCACACACACATCGCCCTCAGCTCACACACACACGCCCTCCCTACCTACACACTCACTCTCGCTCACACACACTCCTCTCGCTCACACACACTCTGCGCTCGCGTCACACACACTCGCCCGCACCTCACACACACTCACTGTCCGCTCACAACACACCTCGCCCTCGATCATCACACACTCACCTTCGTTCCTCACACACACTCACCCTCGCTCACACACACTCACCCTCGCTCACACACACTCACCCTCGCTCACACACACTCACCCTTGCTCACACACACTCGCCCTTGCTCACACACACTCGCCCTCGCTCACACACACTCGCTCACACACACTCACCCTCGCTCGCACACATTCACCCTCGCTCGCACACACTCACACTCGCTCACACACACTCACCCTCGCTCACACACACTCACCCTCGCTCTCACACACTCACCCTCGCTCACACACACTCGCACTCGCTCTCACACACTCACACTCGCTCACACACACTCGCCCTCATCACACACACTCGCCCTCGCTCACACACACTCGCCCTCATCACACACACTCGCCCTCGCTCAAACACACTCGCCCTCACCCACACACACTCTCCCTCGCTCACACACACCCCCCCTCGCTCAAACACACTCACCCTCGCTCACACACACTCACCCTCGCTCACACACACTCACCCTCGCTCTCACACACTCACACTCGCTCACACACACTCGCACTCGCTCACACACACTCTCTCTCGCTCACACACATTCGCCCTCGCTCACACACACTCGCCCTCGCTCACACACACTCACTCTCGCTCACACACACTCGCCCTCGCTCACACACACTCGCCGTCGCTCACACACACGCGCCCTCGCTCACACGCACTCGCCCTCGCTCACACACACTCACACTCGCTCGCACACGCTCACCATCGCTCGCACACACTCACCCTCGCTCGCACACACTCACACTCGCTCACACACAATCACCCTTGCTCACACACACTCACCCTCGCTCACACACACTTGCACTTGCTCACACACACTCGCACTTGCTCACACACACTCACCCTCGCTCACACAACCTACCCTCGCACACACACGCTCACCCTCGCTCACACACACTCACACTCGCTCACACACACTCACCCTCACTCACACACACTCACCCTCGCTCAAACACACTCACCCTCACTCACACACACTCACCCTCGCTCAAACACTCTCACCCTCGCTCAAACACACCTATTCTCGCTCACACACACTCACCCTCGCTCACACATACTCACCCTCACTCACACACACTCACACTCGCTCAGACACACTCACCCTCGATCACACACTCGCCCTCGCTCACACACACTTGCCCTCGCTCACACACACTCGCCCTCGCTCACACACACTCACTGTCGCTCACACACACTCACACTCATTCACACACACTCGCCCTCGCTCACACACTCTCACCGTCGCTCACACACACTCACCCTCGCTCACACACACTCACCCTCGCTCACACACACTCACCCTCGCTCACACACACTCACCCTCGCTCACACACACTCAGCCCTCGCTCACACACTCTCACACTCGCTCACACACACTCACCCTCGCTCATAACACTCGCCCTCGCTCACACACACTCACCCTCGCTCACACACACCTACCCGCACTCACACACACTCACCCTCGCTCAAACACACTCACCTTCGCTCACACACACTCACCCTCGCTCACACACACCTACCCGCACTCACACACACTCACCCTCGCTCAAACACACTCACCCTCGCTCACACACACTCACTCTCGCTCAAACACACTCACCCTCGCTCACACACACTCACCCTCGCTCACACACACTCACCCTCGCTCAAACACACTCACCCTCGCTCACACACACTCACCCTCGCTCACACACACTCGCCCTCGCTCACACACACTCGCCCTCGCTCACACACACTTGCCCTCGCTCACACACACTCGCTCACACACACTCACCCTCGCTCGCACACATTCACCCTCGCTCGCACACACTCACACTCGCTCACACACACTCACCCTCGCTCACACACACTCACCCTCGCTCTCACACACTCACCCTCGCTCACACACACTCGCACTCGCACTCACACACTCACACTCGCTCACACACACTCGCCCTCATCACACACACTCGCCCTCGCTCACACACACTCGCCCTCATCACACACACTCGCCCTCGCTCACACACACTCGCCCTCACCCACACACTCTCTCCCTCGCTCACACACACCCCCCCTCGCTCAAACACACTCACCCTCGCTCACACACACTCACCCTCGCTCACACACACTCACCCTCGCTCTCACACACTCACCCTCGCTCACCCTCGCTCGCACACACTCACACTCGCTCACACACACTCACCCTTGCTCACACACACTCACCCTCGCTCACACACACTCGCACTTGCTCACACACACTCACCCTCGCTCACACAACCTACCCTCGCTCACACACGCTCACCCTGGCTCACACACACTCACACTCGCTCACAGACAGTCACCCTCACTCACACACACTCACCCTCGCTCAAACACTCTCACCCTTGCTCAAACACACCTATTCTTGCTCACACACACTCACCCTCGCTCAGACACACTCACCCTCGATCACACACTCGCCCTCGCTCACAGACACTCGCCCTCGCTCACACACACTCACTCTCGCTCACACACGCTCACCCTCATTCACACACAATCGCCCTCGCTCACACTCTCTCACCGTCGCTCACACACACTCACCCTCGCTCACACACACTCACCGTCGCTCACACACACTCGCCCTCGCTCACACACACTCACCCTCGCTCACACACTCTCACACACACTCACCCTCGCTCATAACACTCGCCCTCGCTCACACACACTCACCCTCGCTCACACACACCTACCCGCACTCACACACACTCACCCTCGCTCAAACACACTCACCCTCGCTCACACACACTCACTCTCGCTCAAACACACTCACCCTCGCTCACACACACTCACCCTTGCTCACACACACTCACCCTCGCTCAAACACACTCACCCTCGCTCACACACAGTCTCTCTCGCTCACACACACTCACCCTCGCTCACCCTCGTTCACACTCGCTCAGACACACTCACCCTCGTTCACACGCACTCGCCCTCGCTTACACACACTCGCGCTCACTCACACACTCTCTCCCTCGCTCACACACACTCACCCTCGCTCACACACACTCACCCTCGCTCACACACATTCACACTCGCTCACACACACTCACCCTCGCTCATAACACTCACCCTCCCTCACACACACTCACCCTCGCTCACACACACCTACCCGCGCTCACACACACTCACCCTCGCTCACACACACTCACCCTCGCTCACACACACTCACCCTCACTCACACGCGCTCACACACGGTCACCCTTGCTCATAACACTCACCCTCCCTCACACACACCCACCCTCGCTCACACACACCTACCCGCACTCACACACACTCACCCTCGCTCAAACCCACTCACCCTCGCTCACACACACTCGCCCTCGCTCACACACAATCGCCCTCGCTCACACACACTCGCCCTCGCTCACACACACTCGCCCTCACTCACACACACTCACCTTCGCTCACACACACTCACCCTCGCTCACACACACGCGCCCTCGCTCACACACACTCGCCCTCGCTCACACACTATCACCCTCGCTCACACACACTCACCCTCGCTCACACACACTCACCCTCGCTCACACACATTCGCCCTCGCTCACACACACTCGCCCTCGCTCACACACACTCCCTCTCGCTCACACACACTTGCCCTCGCTCACAGACACTCGCCCTCGCTCACACACACGCGCCCTCGCTCACACACACTCACACTCGCTCACACACGCTCACCTTCGCTCGCACACACTCACCCTCGCTCGCACACACTCACACTCGCTCACACACGCTCACCCTTGCTCACACACACTCACCC
The DNA here is from genome assembly GCA_030390025.1 of Squalus acanthias. Taxonomy (NCBI): domain Eukaryota; kingdom Metazoa; phylum Chordata; class Chondrichthyes; order Squaliformes; family Squalidae; genus Squalus; species Squalus acanthias. The sequence continues at coordinate 105,901 of JASTWF010001054.1, read as the reverse complement.
TCGCTCACACACACTCGCACTTGCTCACACACACTCACACTCGCTCACACAACCTACCCTCGCTCACACACGCTCACCCTCGCTCACACACACTCACACTCGCTCACACACTCTCACCCTCACTCACACCCACTCACCCTCGCTCAAACACTCTCACCCTCGCTCAAACACACCTATTCTCGCTCACACACACTCACCCTCGCTCACACACTCTCACCCTCGCTCACACACTCTCACCCTCGCTCACACACTCTCACCCTCGCTCACACACACTCACACTCGCTCAGACACACTCACCCTCGATCACACACTCGACCTCGCTCACACACACTCGCCCTCGCTCACACACACTCACTCTCGCTCACACACACTCACCCTCATTCACACACACTCGCCCTCGCTCACACACACTCACCGTCGCTCACACACACTCGCCCTCGCTCACACACACTCGCCCTCGCTCACACACACTCGCCCTCGCTCACACACACTCGCCCTCGCTCACACACACTCACACTCGCTCACACACACCCACCCTCGCTCATAACACTCACCCTCGCTCACACACACTCACCCTCACTCACACACACTCACCCTCGCTCAAACACTCTCACCCTCGCTCAAACACACCTATTCTCGCTCACACACACTCACTCTCGCTCACACACACTCACCCTCGCTCACACACACTCACACTCGCTCAGACACACTCACCCTCGATCACACACTCACCCTCGCTCACACACACTCGCCCTCGCTCACACACACTCACTCTCGCTCACACACACTCACCCTCATTCACACACACTCGCCCTCGCTCACACACTCTCACCGTCGCTCACACCCACTCACCCTCGCTCACACACACTCGCCCTCGCTCACACACACTCACCCTCGCTCACACACACTCACCCTCGCTCACACACTCTCACACTCGCTCACACACACTCGCCCTCGCTCATAACACTCGCCCTCGTTCACACACACTCACCCTCGCTCACACACACCTACCCGCACTCACACACACTCACCCTCGCTCAAACACACTCACCCTCGCTCACACACACTCACTCTCGCTCAAACACACTCACCCTCGCTCACACACACTCACCCTCGCTCAAACACACTCACCCTCGCTCACCCACACTCACTCTCGCTCACACACACTCACCCTCGCTCAAACACACTCACCCTCGCTCACACACACTCACACTCGCTCACACACACTCGCCCTCGCTCGCACACATTCATCCTCGCTCGCAGACACTCACACTCGCTCACACACATTTGTCCTCGCTCACACACACTCACACTCGCTCACACACACTCGCCCTCGCTCACACACACTCACACTCGCACACACACACCCACACTCGCTCACACACACTCACCCTCGCTCGCACACATTCACCCTCGCTCGCACACATTCACCCTCGCTCGCACACACTCACACTCGCTCACACACACTCGCCCTCGCTCACACACACGCGCCCTCGCTCACACACACTCGCCCTCGCTCACACACACTCACACTCGCTCGCACACGCTCACCCTTGCTCGCACACACTCACCCTCGCTTGCACACACTCACACTCGCTCACACACAATCACCCTTGCTCACACACACTCACCCTCGCTCACACACACTTGCACTTGCTCACACACACTCACCCTCACTCACACACACTCACCCTCGCTCAAACACTCTCACCCTCGCTCAAACACTCTCACCCTCGCTCAAACACACCTATTCTCGCTCACACACACTCACCCTTGCTCACACACACTCACCCTCGCTCACACACACTCAGACTCGCTCAGACACACTCACCCTCGATCACACACTCGCCCTCGCTCACACACACTCGCCCTCGCTCACACACACTCACTCTCGCTCACACACACTCACCCTCATTCACACACACTCGCCCTCGCTCACACACTCTCACCCTCGCTCACACACACTCACCCTCGCTCACACACACTCACCCTCGCTCACACACACTCGCCCTCGCTCACACACACTCACCCTCGCTCACACACACTCACCCTCGCTCACACACTCTCACACTCGCTCACACACACTCACCCTCGCTCATAACACTCGCCCTAGCTCACACACACTCACCCTCGCTCACACACACCTACCCACACTCACACACACTCACCCTCACTCAAACACGCTCACCCTCGCTCACACGCACTCACCCTCGCTCACACACACCTACCCGCACTCACACACACTCACCCTCGCTCAAACACACTCACCCTCGCTCACACACACTCACTCTCGCTCAAACACACTCACCCTCGCTCACACACACTCACCCTCGCTCACACACACTCACCCTCGCTCAAACACACTCACCCTCGCTCACACACACTCGCCCTCGCTCACACACATTCGCCCTCGCTCACACACACTCGGCCTCGCTCACACACACTCGCCCTCGCTCACACACACTCACTCACACACACTCACCCTCGCTCGCACACATTCACCCTCGCTCGCACACACTCACACTCGCTCACACACACTCACCCTCGCTCACACACACTCGCACTCGCACTCACACACTCACACTCGCTCACACACACTCGCCCTCATCACACACACTCGCCCTCGCTCACACACACTCGCCCTCATCACACACACTCGCCCTCGCTCACACACACTCGCCCTCACCCACACACACTCTCCCTCGCTCACACACACCCCCCCTCGCTCAAACACACTCACCCTCGCTCACACACACTCACCCTCGCTCACACACACTCACCCTCGCTCTCACACACTCACCCTCGCTCACACACACTCGCACTCGCTCACACACACTCTCTCTCGCTCACACACATTCGCCCTCGCTCACACACACTCGCGCTCGCTCACACACACTCACTCTCGCTCACACACACTCGCCCTCGCTCACACACACTCGCCCTCGCTCACACACACGCGCCCTCGCTCACACACACTCGCCCTCGCTCACACACACTCACACTCGCTCGCACATGCTCACCCTCGCTCGCACACACTCACCCTCGCTCGCACACACTTGCCCTCGCTCACACACACTCACACTCGCTCGCACACGCTCACCCTCGCTCACACACACTCACCCTCGCTCGCACACATTCACCCTCGCTCGCACACACTCACACTCGCACACACACACTCACCCTCGCTCACACACACTCACCCTCGCTCGCACACACTCACCCTCGCTCACACACACTCGCACTCGCTCTCACACACTCACACTCCCTCACACACACTCGCCCTCATCACACACACTCGCCCTCGCTCACACACACTCGCCCTCATCACACACACTCGCCCTCGCTCAAACACACTCGCCCTCACCCACACACACTCTCCCTCGCTCACACACACCCCCCCTCGCTCAAACACACTCACCCTCGCTCACACACACTCACCCTCGCTCACACACACTCACCCTCGCTCTCACACACTCGCACTCGCTCACACACACTCTCTCTCGCTCACACACATTCGCCCTCGCTCACACACACTCGCCCTCGCTCACACACACTCACTCTCGCTCATACACACTCGCCCTCGCTCACACACACTCGCCCTCGCTCACACACACGCGCCCTCGCTCACACACACTCGCCCTCGCTCACACTCGCCCTCGCTCACACACACTCACACTCGCTCGCACACGCTCACCCTCGCTCGCACACACTCACCCTCGCTCGCACACACTCACACTCGCTCACACACAATCACCCTCGCTCACACACACTCACCCTCGCTCACACACACTCGCCCTCGCTCACACACACTCGCCCTCGCTCACACACACTCGCCCTCGCTCACACACACTCGCCCTCGCTCACACACACTCGCCCTCGCTCACACACACTCGCCCTCGCTCGCACACACTCACCCTCGCTCGCACACACTCACACTCGCTCGCACACCCTCGCTCGCACACACTCACCCTCGCTCGCACACACTTGCCCTCGCTCACACACACTCACACTCGCTCGCACACGCTCACCCTCGCTCACACACACTCACCCTCGCTCGCACACATTCACCCTCGCTTGCGCACACTCACACTCGCTCACACACACTCACCCTCGCTCACACACACTCACCCTCCCTCTCACACACTGACCCTCGCTCACACACACTCGCACTCGCTCTCACACACTCACACTCGCTCACACACACTCGCCCTCATCACACACACTCGCCCTCGCTCACACACACTCGCCCTCATCACACACACTCGCCCTCGCTCAAACACACTCGCCCTCACCCACACACAGTCGCCCTCACCCACACACACTCTCCCTCGCTCACACACTCCCCCCCTCGCTCATACACACTCACCCTCGCTCACACACACTCACCCTGGCTCACACACACTCGCCCTCGCTCTCACACACTCACCCTCGCTCACACACACTCGCACTCGCTCACACACACTCTCTCTCGCTCACACACATTCGCCCTCGCTCACACACACTCGCCCTCGCTCACACACACTCACTCTCGCTCACACACACTCGCCCTCGCTCACACACACTCGCCCTCGCTCACACACACGCGCCCTCGCTCACACACACTCGCCCTCGCTCACACACACTCGCCCTCGCTCACACACACTCACACTCGCTCGCACACGCTCACCCTCGCTCGCACACACTCACCCTCGCTCGCACACACTCACACTCGCTCACACACAATCACCCTTGCTCACACACACTCACCCTCGCTCACACACACTCGCCCTCGCTCACACACACTCACCCTCGCTCACACACACTCGCCCTCGCTCACACACACTCGCCCTCGCTCACACACACTCACACTCGCTCGCACACGCTCACCCTCGCTCGCACACACTCGCCCTCGCTCACACACACTCGCCCTCGCTCACACACACTCGCCCTCGCTCACACACACTCGCCCTCGCTCACACAGACTCACCGTCGCTCACACAGACTCACCGTCGCTCACACACACTCGCCCTCGCTCACACACACTCGCCCTCGCTCACACACACTCGCCCTCGCTCACACAGACTCGCCGTCGCTCACACACACTCGCCCTCGCTCACACACACTCGCCCTCGCTCACACAGACTCACCGTCGCTCACACACACTCGCCCTCGCTCACACACACTCGCCCTCGCTCACACACACTCGCCCTCGCTCACACAGACTCACCCTCGCTCACACACACTCGCCCTCGCTCACACACACTCGCCCTCGCTCACACACACTCGCCCTCGCTCACACAGACTCACCGTCGCTCACACACACTCGCCCTCGCTCACACACACTCGCCCTCGCTCACACACACTCGCCCTCGCTCGCACACACTCACCCTCGCTCGCACACACTCACACTCGCTCGCACACCCTCGCTCGCACACACTCACCCTCGCTCGCACACACTTGCCCTCGCTCACACACACTCACACTCGCTCGCACACGCTCACCCTCGCTCACACACACTCACCCTCGCTCGCACACATTCACCCTCGCTTGCGCACACTCACACTCGCTCACACACACTCACCCTCGCTCACACACACTCACCCTCCCTCTCACACACTGACCCTCGCTCACACACACTCGCACTCGCTCTCACACACTCACACTCGCTCACACACACTCGCCCTCATCACACACACTCGCCCTCGCTCACACACACTCGCCCTCATCACACACACTCGCCCTCGCTCAAACACACTCGCCCTCACCCACACACAGTCGCCCTCACCCACACACACTCTCCCTCGCTCACACACTCCCCCCCTCGCTCATACACACTCACCCTCGCTCACACACACTCACCCTGGCTCACACACACTCGCCCTCGCTCTCACACACTCACCCTCGCTCACACACACTCGCACTCGCTCACACACACTCTCTCTCGCTCACACACATTCGCCCTCGCTCACACACACTCGCCCTCGCTCACACACACTCACTCTCGCTCACACACACTCGCCCTCGCTCACACACACTCGCCCTCGCTCACACACACGCGCCCTCGCTCACACACACTCGCCCTCGCTCACACACACTCGCCCTCGCTCACACACACTCACACTCGCTCGCACACGCTCACCCTCGCTCGCACACACTCACCCTCGCTCGCACACACTCACACTCGCTCACACACAATCACCCTTGCTCACACACACTCACCCTCGCTCACACACACTCGCCCTCGCTCACACACACTCACCCTCGCTCACACACACTCGCCCTCGCTCACACACACTCGCCCTCGCTCACACACACTCACACTCGCTCGCACACGCTCACCCTCGCTCGCACACACTCGCCCTCGCTCACACACACTCGCCCTCGCTCACACACACTCGCCCTCGCTCACACACACTCGCCCTCGCTCACACAGACTCACCGTCGCTCACACAGACTCACCGTCGCTCACACACACTCGCCCTCGCTCACACACACTCGCCCTCGCTCACACACACTCGCCCTCGCTCACACAGACTCGCCGTCGCTCACACACACTCGCCCTCGCTCACACACACTCGCCCTCGCTCACACAGACTCACCGTCGCTCACACACACTCGCCCTCGCTCACACACACTCGCCCTCGCTCACACACACTCGCCCTCGCTCACACACACTCACCCTCGCTCACACACACTCGCCCTCGCTCACACACACTCGCCCTCGCTCACACACACTCGCCCTCGCTCACACAGACTCACCGTCGCTCACACACACTCGCCCTCGCTCACACACACTCGCCCTCGCTCACACACACTCGCCCTCGCTCACACACACTCGCCCTCACTCACACACACTCGCCCTCGCTCACACACACTCGCCCTCACTCACACACACTCGCTCTCGCTCACACACAATCACCCTCGCTCACACACACTCGCCCTCGCTCACACACACTCGCCCTCGCTCACACACACTCGCCCTCGCTCACACACACTCGCCCTCGCTCACACACACTCGCCCTCGCTCGCACACACTCGCCCTCGCTCGCACACACTCGCCCTCGCTCGCACACACTCGCCCTCGCTCGCACACACTCACCCTCGCTCGCACACACTCACACTCGCTCGCACACCCTCGCTCGCACACACTCACCCTCGCTCGCACACACTTGCCCTCGCTCACACACACTCACACTCGCTCGCACACGCTCACCCTCGCTCACACACACTCACCCTCGCTCGCACACATTCACCCTCGCTTGCGCACACTCACACTCGCTCACACACACTCACCCTCGCTCACACACACTCACCCTCCCTCTCACACACTGACCCTCGCTCACACACACTCGCACTCGCTCTCACACACTCACACTCGCTCACACACACTCGCCCTCATCACACACACTCGCCCTCGCTCACACACACTCGCCCTCATCACACACACTCGCCCTCGCTCAAACACACTCGCCCTCACCCACACACAGTCGCCCTCACCCACACACACTCTCCCTCGCTCACACACTCCCCCCCTCGCTCATACACACTCACCTTCGCTCACACACACTCACCCTGGCTCACACACACTCGCCCTCGCTCTCACACACTCACCCTCGCTCACACACACTCGCACTCGCTCACACACACTCTCTCTCGCTCACACACATTCGCCCTCGCTCACACACACTCGCCCTCGCTCACACACACTCACTCTCGCTCACACACACTCGCCCTCGCTCACACACACTCGCCCTCGCTCACACACACGCGCCCTCGCTCACACACACTCGCCCTCGCTCACACACACTCGCCCTCGCTCACACACACTCACACTCGCTCGCACACGCTCACCCTCGCTCGCACACACTCACCCTCGCTCGCACACACTCGCCCTCGCTCACACACACTCACCCTCGCTCACACACACTCGCCCTCGCTCACACACACTCGCCCTCGCTCACACACACTCACACTCGCTCGCACACGCTCACCCTCGCTCGCACACACTCGCCCTCGCTCACACACACTCGCCCTCGCTCACACACACTCGCCCTCGCTCACACACACTCGCCCTCGCTCACACAGACTCACCGTCGCTCACACAGACTCACCGTCGCTCACACACACTCGCCCTCGCTCACACACACTCGCCCTCGCTCACACACACTCGCCCTCGCTCACACAGACTCACCGTCGCTCACACACACTCGCCCTCGCTCACACACACTCGCCCTCGCTCACACAGACTCACCGTCGCTCACACACACTCGCCCTCGCTCACACACACTCGCCCTCGCTCACACACACTCGCCCTCGCTCACACAGACTCACCCTCGCTCACACACACTCGCCCTCGCTCACACACACTCGCCCTCGCTCACACACACTCGCCCTCGCTCACACAGACTCACCGTCGCTCACACACACTCGCCCTCGCTCACACACACTCGCCCTCGCTCACACACACTCGCCCTCGCTCACACACACTCGCTCTCGCTCACACACACTCACACTCGCTCACACACACTCGCCCTCGCTCACACACTATCACCCTCGCTCACACACACTCGCCCTCGCTCACACACACTCGCTCTCGCTCACACACACTCACACTCGCTCACACACACTCGCTCTCGCTCACACACACTCACCCTCGCTCACACACACTCGCTCTCGCTCACACACACTCACCCTCGCTCACACAGACTCACCGTCGCTCACACAGACTCACCGTCGCTCACACACACTCGCCCTCGCTCACACACACTCGCCCTCGCTCACACAGACTCACCGTCGCTCACACACACTCGCCCTCGCTCACACACACTCGCCCTCGCTCACACAGACTCACCGTCGCTCACACACACTCGCCCTCGCTCACACACACTCGCCCTCGCTCACACACACTCGCCCTCGCTCACACAGACTCACCCTCGCTCACACACACTCGCCCTCGCTCACACACACTCGCCCTCGCTCACACACACTCGCCCTCGCTCACACAGACTCACCGTCGCTCACACACACTCGCCCTCGCTCACACACACTCGCCCTCGCTCACACACACTCGCCCTCGCTCACACACACTCGCTCTCGCTCACACACACTCACACTCGCTCACACACACTCGCCCTCGCTCACACACTATCACCCTCGCTCACACACACTCGCCCTCGCTCACACACACTCGCTCTCGCTCACACACACTCACACTCGCTCACACACACTCGCTCTCGCTCACACACACTCACCCTCGCTCACACACACTCGCTCTCGCTCACACACACTCGCCCTCGCTCACACAGACTCACCGTCGCTCACACACACTCGCCCTCGCTCACACACACTCGCCCTCGCTCACACACACTCGCCCTCGCTCACACACACTCGCTCTCGCTCACACACACTCACACTCCCTCACACACACTCGCTCTCGCTCACACTGTGCCCTGCACAATTCTTCTTGAGGAAGCTAGTTGTAAGTCGCAGTTTTGTCTGTACTGTCACCGGGAGACGGGACCACTCTGTCTAGACTCAGTGCGGTCTGTACTGTCACCGGGAGACGGGACCACTCTGTCTAGACTCAGTGCGGTCTGTACTGTCACCGGGAGACGGGACCAATCTGTCTAGACTCAGTGCGGTCTGTACTGTCACCGGGAGACGGGACCAATCTGTCTAGACTCAGTGCGGTCTGTACTGCCACCGGGAGACGGGACCACTCTGTCTAGACTCAGTGCGGTCTGTACTGTCACCGGGAGACGGGACCAATCTGTCTAGACTCAGTGCGGTCTGTACTGCCACCGGGAGACGGGACCACTCTGTCTAGACTCAGTGCGGTCTGTACTGCCACCGGGAGACGGGACCACTCTGTCTAGACTCAGTGCGGTCTGTACTGTCACCGGGAGACGGGACCAATCTGTCTAGACTCAGTGCGGTCTGTACTGCCACCGGGAGACGGGACCACTCTGTCTAGACTCAGTGCGGTCTGTACTGTCACCGGGAGACGGGACCAATCTGTCTAGACTCAGTGCGGTCTGTACTGCCACCGGGAGACGGGACCAATCTGTCTAGACTCAGTGCGGTCTGTACTGTCACCGGGAGATGGGACCAATCTGTCTAGACTCAGTGCGGCCTGTACTGTCACCGGGAGACGGGACCACTCTGTCTAGACTCAGTGCGGTCTGTACTGCCACCGGGAGACGGGACCACTCTGTCTAGACTCAGTGCGGTCTGTACTGCCACCGGGAGACGGGACCACTCTGTCTAGACTCAGTGCGGCCTGTACTGTCACCGGGAGACGGGACCACTCTGTCTAGACTCAGTGCGGCCTGTACTGTCACCGGGAGACGGGACCACTCTGTCTAGACTCAGTGCGGTCTGTACTGCCACCGGGAGACGGGACCAATCTGTCTAGACTCAGTGCGGTCTGTACTGTCACCGGGAGACGGGACCACTCTGTCTAGACTCAGTGCGGTCTGTACTGCGAGTGGGAGACGGGACCAATCTGTCTAGACTCAGTGCGGCCTGTACTGTCAGTGGGAGACGGGACCAATCTGTCTAGACTCAGTGCGGCCTGTACTGTCACTGGGAGACGGGACCAATCTGTCTAGACTCAGTGCGTTCTGTACTGTCAGTGGGAGACGGGACCACTCTGTGAGGACCAGGGTCTGTACTGTCAGTGGGAGACGGGACCACTCTCTGTGAGGACCAGGGTCTGTACTGTCACTGGGAGACGGGACCACTCTGTGAGGACCAGGGTCTGTACTGTCACTGGGAGACGGGGCCACTCTCTGTGAGGACCAGGGTCTGTACTGTCACTGGGAGACGGGACCACTCTCTGTGAGGACCAGGGTCTGTACTGTCACTGGGAGACGGGACCACTCTCTGTGAGGACCAGGGTCTGTACTGTCACTGGGAGACGGGGCCACTCTGTGAGGACCAGGGTCTGTACTGTCAGTGGGAGACGGGACCACTCTCTGTGAGGACCAGGGTCTGTACTGTCACTGGGAGACGGGACCACTCTCTGTGAGGACCAGGGTCTGTACTGTCACTGGGAGACGGGACCACTCTGTGAGGACCAGGGTCTGTACTGTCAGTGGGAGACGGGACCACTCTCTGTGAGGACCAGGGTCTGTACTGTCAGTGGGAGACGGGACCACTCTGTGAGGACCAGGGTCTGTACTGTCACTGGGAGACGGGGCCACTCTCTGTGAGGACCAGGGTCTGTACTGTCACTGGGAGACGGGACCACTCTGTGAGGACCAGGGTCTGTACTGTCACTGGGAGACGGGACCACTCTCTGTGAGGACCAGCGTCTGTACTGTCACTGGGAGACGGGACCACTCTGTGAGGACCAGGGTCTGTACTGTCACTGGGAGACGGGACCACTCTGTGAGGACCAGGGTCTGTACTGTCAGTGGGAGACGGGACCACTCTGTGAGGACCAGGGTCTGTACTGTCAGTGGGAGACGGGACCACTCTGTGAGGACCAGGGTCTGTACTGTCAGTGGGAGACGGGGCCACTCTGTGAGGACCAGGGTCTGTACTGTCACTGGGAGACGGGACCACTCTCTGTGAGGACCAGGGTCTGTACTGTCACTGGGAGACGGGGCCACTCTGTGAGGACCAGGGTCTGTACTGTCAGTGGGAGACGGGACCACTCTCTGTGAGGACCAGGGTCTGTACTGTCAGTGGGAGACGGGGCCACTCTGTGAGGACCAGGGTCTGTACTGTCACTGGGAGACGGGACCACTCTGTGAGGACCAGGGTCTGTACTGTCAGTGGGAGACGGGACCACTCTCTGTGAGGACCAGGGTCTGTACTGTCACTGGGAGACGGGACCACTCTCTGTGAGGACCAGGGTCTGTACTGTCACTGGGAGACGGGACCACTCTCTGTGAGGACCAGGGTCTGTACTGTCACTGGGAGACGGGGCCACTCTGTGAGGACCAGGGTCTGTACTGTCACTGGGAGACGGGACCACTCTGTGAGGACCAGGGTCTGTACTGTCACTGGGAGACGGGACCACTCTCTGTGAGGACCAGGGTCTGTACTGTCACTGGGAGACGGGACCACTCTCTGTGAGGACCAGGGTCTGTACTGTCACTGGGAGACGGGACCACTCTCTGTGAGGACCAGGGTCTGTACTGTCACTGGGAGACGGGACCACTCTGTGAGGACCAGGGTCTGTACTGTCAGTGGGAGACGGGACCACTCTGTGAGGACCAGGGTCTGTACTGTCACTGGGAGACGGGACCACTCTCTGTGAGGACCAGGGTCTGTACTGTCAGTGGGAGACGGGACCACTCTCTGTGAGGACCAGGGTCTGTACTGTCACTGGGAGACGGGACCACTCTGTGAGGACCAGGGTCTGTACTGTCAGTGGGAGACGGGACCACTCTCTGTGAGGACCAGGGTCTGTACTGTCACTGGGAGACGGGGCCACTCTGTGAGGACCAGGGTCTGTACTGTCACTGGGAGACGGGACCACTCTCTGTGAGGACCAGGGTCTGTACTGTCACTGGGAGACGGGACCACTCTGTGAGGACCAGGGTCTGTACTGTCACTGGGAGATGGGACCACTCTCTGTGAGGACCAGGGTCTGTACTGTCACTGGGAGACGGGACCACTCTCTGTGAGGACCAGGGTCTGTACTGTCAGTGGGAGACGGGACCACTCTCTGTGAGGACCAGGGTCTGTACTGTCACTGGGAGACGGGGCCACTCTCTGTGAGGACCAGGGTCTGTACTGTCAGTGGGAGACGGGGCCACTCTGTGAGGACCAGGGTCTGTACTGTCACTGGGAGACGGGACCACTCTGTGAGGACCAGGGTCTGTACTGTCAGTGGGAGACGGGGCCACTCTGTGAGGACCAGGGTCTGTACTGTCACTGGGAGACGGGACCACTCTGTGAGGACCAGGGTCTGTACTGTCACTGGGAGACGGGGCCACTCTCTGTGAGGACCAGGGTCTGTACTGTCACTGGGAGACGGGGCCACTCTCTGTGAGGACCAGGGTCTGTACTGTCACTGGGAGACGGGACCACTCTGTGAGGACCAGGGTCTGTACTGTCAGTGGGAGACGGGACCACTCTCTGTGAGGACCAGGGTCTGTACTGTCACTGGGAGACGGGGCCACTCTGTGAGGACCAGGGTCTGTGACTGGCCTGTGATTCCTCTGCTTGTGCTTTCAGTCCATGGCTCTTAATTCGAGCTGTGATTAGTCGGTGATTGCCTTGCACTCCTGAACAGCTGGCTCTCGCTATCGAGAGACGCCCAACTCAATCATTCTCAATTAGAGCTTCGCAAACACAGCCTTATTACTCACTAATAATTGCACCATTCTCCTTTTATTTGGCAACTAAATCAGGCGGGGGATTTTTTTCGAGATGTGCGTACAAAGTATCAGTGAGTGCGTTTTCAAATCAGCTAATCACAGCGCTGACACTTCCCAATATTCACTCGCAAATCTTTCTCCAGCCCAAGAATGAAGAATTATTTCAACATCAGAGTTGCTCACATCCTGCTTCTCCAAGGTTATCAATCCATTCTGTGTGTGCGTGACAGAGCAACTGTGCAATAAATAACACGCACCCATAGTGCTCCCACCCTGCACACTCTCCCTCTCTCTCCCTCGCTCTGTCTGTATCTCTCTGTTTCCCTCTCTCTCCGTCTCTCCCTCTCTCTCTCTCTCTCTGTCTCTCTCTCTCTCTCTCTCCCTATCTCTGTCTCTCTCTCTCTGTCTCTCTCTCTGTCTCTGTCTCTCTCTCTCTCTCTGTCTCTCTCTCGCTGTCTCTCTCTCTCTCTCTGGTCTCTCTCTCGCTGTCTCCCTCTCTCTCTCTCTGTCTCTCACTCTCTCTCTCTCTCTCTGTCTCTCACTCTCTCTCTCTCTCTCTCTGTCTCTCTCTCTCTCTCTGTCTCTGTCTCTCTCTCTCTCTGTCTCTCACTCTCTCTCTGTCTCTGTCTCTCTCTCTCGCTGTCTCCCTCTCTTTCTGTCTCTCTCTCTCTCTCTCTGTCTCTCTGTTTCTCACTCTCTCTCTCTCTCTCTCACTCTCTCTCTCTGTCTCTCTCTCTCTCACTCTCGCTCTCTGTCTCTCTCTGTTTCTCACTCTCTCTCTCTGTCTCTCTCTCTCTCTCTCTCTGTCTCTCTCTCTCTCTCACTCGCTCCCCCTCTCTCTCACTCTATTTTTCTCTCTCTCTCTGTCTCTCACTGACTGAGAAGTGATGGTGCGACTAACTGTACAAAGCTGTTGCACACATTAGGTGCAGAATCTCTCACTATTCGAAGTCCTGGGATTCTGTCCCCCTTCTAATCTGATTCACAATCCTTGACGGTGGTCGGGCAAGTTGATCAGGTGGTTAAGAAAGTGTATGGGATCCTTGGCTTTATAAATAGGGGCATTGAATACAAAAACAAGGAAGTTATGGGCACCAGCATCTAGGAGTAGAAAGGAGGAATAAGGTGCATAAAAGAGTGAGTGTGTTGGACAGTACTAGAGGCGGAAGTAGTACCATATTAGATAGCAGCAGACTGAGAAAGACTACGAAAAATTCAAAAATGGGTTTAGAATGCATGTACATAAATGCACAAAGTGTGGTGAATAAGGTTGGTGAGCTACAAGCACAATTAGCTGTGTGGCAATATGATGTGGCAATAACGGAAACGTGGCTTAAAAACGGTGAGGACTGGGCACTTAATATTCAAGGGTACAAGGTGTTCAGAAAAGATAGGGAAGTAAAAAAGGGAGGTGGGGTGGCAGTGCTGATTAAGGAAGACATTGTGGTGTTGGAAAGGGAGGATGTTCTTGAGGGGACAAGGACAGAATCCATTTGGTTAGAGTTGAGGAGCGAAAAGGGTGTGATCACGCTATTGGGGGTATTCTACAGGCCTCCAAATAGTGAGAGGGAGGTAGAGGAGCAAATCTGCAGGGTAATCGCAGAGATATGCAAGAGCTATAGAATGGTGATATTGGGGGACTTCAATTACCCAAATATCGATTGGGATAATGCTAGGGAAAGGGTAAGGAGGGGGAGGAATTTCTGAAATGTGTTCAGGAGAATTTCCTTGACCAATATATTCTTGGCCCAACTAGGAAGGAGGCATTGCTGGATCTGGTGTTCGGGAATGAGGTGGACCAGGTCGACCAAGTGTCTGTGGGAGAACACTTGGGTACGAGTGATCATCGTATCATAAGATTTAGATTAGCAATGGAGAGGAGCAAGGAACAATCCAGAGTGGAACTTCTAAACTGGAATAGGGCTAACTTCAATGGGATGCGAAAGGATCTAGCCAGGGTAAAATGGAACCAAAGACTGACAGGAAAAACTGTAACGGAACAATGGGTGATCTTTAAGGAGGAGATGTTCCAAGTACAGGCTAGGTACATTGCAACAAGTGGGAAGGGTAAGGGAACCAAAGCAAGGGCTCCTTGGATGACGAGGGAGATAGAGAAGATGATGAAACAAAAAAAGAGGGTGTATGATGAATGTCAGGTGAATTCTTCAAGGGAGAACCAGACCAAATACAATAAGTTGAGAGGGGATGTGAAGATAAAAATAAGATTGGCAAAGAGAGAATATGAGAGTAGAATGGCGGTTAACATAAAAGGGAACCCAAAAATCTTCTACTGGCACATAAACAGTAAGTGGGTAGTAAGAGGCAGGGTGGGGCCTATCAGCGACAAAGAAGGTGATATATGCTTAGAGGCGCAGGGCAAGGCTAGAATACTCAATGAGTACTTTGTATCAGTGTTTACTAAGGAGGGGGATGCTGACAAAATATCAGTAGAAGTGGAAAAGGTAGAAGCAATGGAAGGGGTGAAAATTGATAGACGGGATGTACTAGAAAGGCTGGGTATGCTTAGAGTGGATAAGTCGCCTGGTCCGGATGGCTTGCATCCCAGGTTGCTAAGGGAATTGGGGGAGGAGATAGTGGAAGGGTTTGCCATCATTTTCCAATCTTCCCTAGATGTGGGGGAGGTGCCTGAGGATTGGAAAGTGGCAAATGTGACACCATTGTTCAAGAAAGGGTGTAAGGACCTCGGGAGCCTGCTGTCCATACCTCGGGAGCCTACTGTCAACAAGGGCAGACGTCGATGACGAAGTCCAACACCGCCTTCAGTGTGCCAGTGCAGCCTTCGGTTGCCTGAGGAAGAGAGTGTTTGAAGACCAGGACTTCACACCCGGCACCAAGCTCATGGTCTACAGAGCAGTAGTAATACCCGCCCTCCTGTATGCCTCAGAGACATGGACCATGTACAGCAGGCACCTCAAAGCACTGGAGAGGTACCACCAACGCTGCCTCCGCAAGATCCTGCAAATCCATTGGCAGGATAGGCGCACCACCGTCAGTGTTCTTGCTCAGGCCAACATCCCCAGCATCGAAGCTTTGACCACGCTCGATCAGCTCCGATGGACGGGCCACATTGTCCGCATGCCCGATACGAGACTCCCAAAACAAGCGCTCTACTCGGAGCTCCGACACGGCAAGAGAGCCCCAGGTGGGCAGAGGAAATGCTTCAAGGACACCCTCAAAGCCTCCTTGAAAAAGAACAACATCCCCACCGACACCTGGGAATCCCTGGCCCAAGACCGCACAAAGTGGAGGAGAAGCATCCGGCAAGGCGCCGAACACCTCAAGTCTCTTCGCCGGGAGCAAGCGGAAACCAAGCGCAGGCAGCGCAAGGAGCGCACGTCAACCCAAGCACCCCACCCACCCGCCCCTTCAACCACCGTCTGCCCCACCTGTGACAGAGACTGTAGGTCCCGCATTGGACTCATCAGTGACCTGAGAACTCATTTTTAATGTGGAAGCAAGTCATCCTCGCTTCCGAGGGACTGCCTAAGGGAAGAGTAATTACAGGCCGGTCAGTGGTGGGTAAAGTTTTAGAAACAATAATCAAGGAAAAAATTATTGCGCACTTTGAGAGGTTTAAGCTAATTAAGGAGAGCTAACACGGATTTGTAAAAGGCAGATCGTGTTTGACTAATCCAATTGAATTTTTTGATGAAGTAGCAGGGAGGATTGATGAAGGGAATGCAATGGATGTTGTCTACATGGATTTTCGGAAGGCGTTTGACAAAGTACCACATAGAAGGCTGGGTAACAAAGTTGAAGCTCATGGAATAGGTGGGTCAGTGGCAGCTTGAATAAGGAATTGGCTTAAGGACAGAAAACAGTGAGTTGTGGTAAATGGCTGTTTTTCAGACTGGAGGATGGTAGACAGTGGTGTTCCCCAAGGGTCAGTGTTGGGGCCACTGCTTTTTTTGATACATATAAATGACCTGGATATTGGAATCGAATAGAATTTCTAAATTTGCCGATGACACCAAACCTGGGGGTGTGGCAAACAGTGAGGATGATCCCAATCGACTGCAACAGGACATAGAAAGGCTAGCAGAATGGGCAGACAAGTGGCAGATGGAATTTAATACAGACAAGAGTGAGGGTTACGGGGATCGAGCGGGGGAATGGCAATGACTGGATTGCTCTACAGAGAGCCGACACGGACTCGATGGGCCGAATGGCCTCCTTCTGTGCCGTTATGACACTCTGACTATACCTTTACAAATCTCTGGTTAGGGAGCACTGCAATGTTGGAGGGGCAGTACTGAGGGAGCGCCGCACTGTCGGAGGGTCAGTACTGAGGGAGTGCTGCACTGTCGGAGGGGCAGTACTGAGGGAGCGCTGCACTGTCGGAGGGGCAGTACTGAGGGAGCGCTGCACTGTCGGAGGGTCAGTACTGAGGGAGTGCTGCACTGTCGGAGGGGCAGTACTGAGGGAGCGCTGCACTGTCGGAGGGTCAGTACTGAGGGAGTGCTGCACTGTCGGAGGGGCAGTACTGAGGGAGCGCTGCACTGTCGGAGGGGCAGTACTGAGGGAGCGCCGCACTGTCGGAGTGGCAGTACTGAGGGAGCGCAGCACTGTCGGAGGGGCAGTACTGAGGGAGTGCCGCACTGTCGGAGGGTCAGTACTGAGGGAGTGCTGCACTGTCGGAGGGGCAGTACTGAGGGAGTGCTGGACTGTCGGAGGAGCAGTACTGAGGGAGCGCTGCACTGTCGGGGGGTCAGTACTGAGGGAGTGCTGCACTGACGGAGGGGCAGTACTGAGGGAGCGCTGCACTGTCGGAGTGGCAGTACTGCGGGAGTGCCGCACTGTCGGAGGGGCAGTACTGAGGGAGTGCTGCACTGTCAGAGGGTCAGTACTGAGGGAGTGCTGCACTGTCGGAGGGGCAGTACTGAGGGAGCGCTGCACTGGCGGAGGGGCAGTACTGAGGGAGTGCTGCACTGTCAGAGGGTCAGTACTGAGGGAGCGCTGCACTGTTGGAGGGGCAGTACTGAGGGAGTGCCGCACTGTCGGAGGGGCAGTATTGAGGGAGTGCTGCACTGTCGGAGGGTCAGTACTGAGGGAGCGCCGCACTGTCGGAGGGGCAGTGCTGAGGGAGCGCCGCACTGTTGGAGGGGCAGTACGAAGGGAGCGCCGCACTGTCGGAGGGGCAGTGCTGAGGGAGTGCCGCACTGTCGGAGGGGCAGTATTGAGGGAGTGCTGCACTGTCGGAGGGGCAGTACTGAGGGAGTGCTGCACTGTCGGAGGGGCAGTACTGAGGGAGCGCCGCACTGTCGGAGGGGCAGTACTGAGGGAGTGCCGCACTGTCGGAGGGGCAGTACTGAGGGAGCGCCGCACTGTTGGAGGGGCAGTACTGAGGGAGTGCTGCACTGTCGGAGGGGCAGTATTGAGGGAGTGCCGCACTGTCGGAGGGGCAGTACTGTTCTCTCAGCTCCCTCACACACATTCACTCACACTGAGTAGATTGGGCCTATACTCTCTGGAGTTTAGAAGAATGAGAGGTGATCTCATTGAAACATATAAGATTCTGAAGGGGATTGACAGGGTAGATGCTGAGAGGTTGTTTCCCCTGGCTGGAGAGTCTAGAACTAGGGGGCATAGTCTCAGGATAAGGGGTCGCCCATTTAAGACTGAGACGAGGAGGAATTTCTTCACTCAGAGAGTTGTGAATCTTTGGAATTCTCTGCCCCAGAGGGCTGTGGATGCTGAGTCTTTGAGTATATTCAAGGCCGAGATAGATAGATGTTTGGACTCTCGGGGAATCAAGGGATATGGAGATCGGGCGGGAAAGTGGAGTTGAGTTCGAAGATCAGCCATGATCTTATTGAATGGCGGAGCAGGCTCGAGGGGCCGAATGGCCTACTCATGCTCCTAACTCTTATGTTCTTATGTTCACACTCACACACTAACTCTCACACACACACTCGCACACACACTCACTCTCACACTCACACTCGCACACACACTCACTCTCACACTCACACTCACACTCTCACACTCACTCTCACACTCACACTCACACTCACACACTCACACTCACTCTCACACTCACACTCACACACACACACTCACACACTCACACTCACACACTCGCACACACACTCACTCACACACTCACACTCACACTCACACTCACTCTCACACTCACACTCACACTCACACTCACACTCACACACTCACACACACACTCACTCTCACACTCACTCTCACACTCACACTCTCACACTCACTCTCACACTCACACTCACTCTCACACTCACACTCACACTCACACTCTAACTCTCACACACACACACTCACTCTCACACTCTAACTCTCACACTCACACACTCACACACTCACACACTCACACTCACTCACACACTCACACTCACACTCACACTCACACTCTCACACTCACACACTCACACTCACACTCACACTCACACACTCACTCTCACACACACCCTCGCACACACACTCACTCTCACACACTCACTCTCACACACACACTCGCACACACACTCACTCTCACACTCACACTCACACACTCACTCTCACACTCACACACTCACACTCACACACTCACACTCACTCTCACTCTCACACTCTCACTCACACACTCACACTCACACACTCACACTCACTCTCACACTCACTCTCACTCTCACACTCACACTCACACACTCACACTCACACACTCACACTCACTCTCACACTCACTCTCACACACACACTCACACACAGACACGCTGAGTGAGTGTGTGGACATTGGGTACAACCAGTTCCAGTCTTGGTTGTGAGAGCCTCCATGGTGGATCAGGCAGCTGCCACTCGCTGTGCGAGCTCACACATCAGGAATGGGAGCTGGAGTGTGGTGGTGGGGCAGGTTGTCACCGGTGGATGTGTTGCCCCAGCGAGAGTTAGTTTACAATTTGCTCGGAATTCTGACCCGAGGAAATATTTATGGATCTTTTTTAAAAATTCGTTTATGGGATCAAGGCGTCGCTGGCAAGGCCAGCATTTATTGCCCATCCCTAATTGCCCTTGAGAAGGTGGTGGTGAGCCGCCTTCTTGAACCGCTGCAGTCGGTGTGGTGAAGGTACTCCCACAGTGCTGTTAGGGAGGGAGTTCCAGGATTTTGACCCAGCGACGATGAAGGATCGGCGATATATTTCTAAGTCAGGATGGTGTGTGATTTGGAGGGGAACTTGGAGGTGGTGGTGTTCCCATGCGCCTGCTGCCCTTGTCCTTCTAGGTGGTAGAGGTCGCAGGTTTGGGAGGTGCTGCCGAAGAAGCCTTGGCGAGTTGCTGCAGTGCATCTTGTAGATGGTACACACTGCAGCCACGGTACGCCGGTGGTGGAGGGAGTGACTGTTTAAGGTGGTGGATGGGGTGCCAATCAAGCGGGCTGCTTTGTCCTGGATAGTGTCGAGCTTCTTGAGTGTTGTTGGAGCTGCACTCATCCAGGCAGAGTATTCCATCACACTCCTTACTTGTGCCTTGTAGATGGTGGAAAGGTTTTGGGGAGTCAGGAGGTGAGACACTCGCCGCAGAATACCCAGCCTCTGACCTGCTCTTGTTGCCACAGTATTTATGTGGCTGGTCCAGTTAAGTTTCTGGTCAATGGTGACCCCCAGGATATTGATGGTGGGGGATTCGGCGATGGTAATGCCATTGAATGTCAAGGGGCTATGGTTAGACTCTCGCTTGTTGAAGATAGTCATTACCTGGCACTTCTGTGGCGCGAATGTTACCTGCCACTTATCAGCCCAAGCCTGAACGTCGTCCAGGTCTTGTTGCATGCGGGCATGGACTGCTTCATTATCTGAGGAGTTGTGAATGGCACTGAACACTGTGCAGTCATCAGCGAACATCCCCATTTCTGACCTTATTTTGGAGGGAAGGTGATTGATGAAGCAGCTGAAGATGGTTGGACCTAGGACACTACCCTGAGGAACTCCTGCAGCGATGTCCTGGGGCTGTGATGATTGACCTTCAACCACCACAACCATCTTCCTTTGTGCTAGGTATGACTCCAGCCAGTGGAGCGTTTTCCCCGATTCCCATTGACTTCAATTTTACTAGGGCTCCTTGATGCCACACTCAGTCAAATGCTGCCTTGATGTCAAGGGCAGTCACTCTCACCTCACCTCTGGAATTCAGCTCCTTTGTCCATGTTTGGACCAAGGCTGTAATGAGGTCGGGAGCCGAGTGGTCTTGGCAGAACCCAAACTGGGCATCAGTGAGCAGGTTATTGGTGAGTAAGTGCCGCTTGATAGCACTGTCGATGACACCTTCCATCACTTTGCTGATGATTGAGAGTAGACTGATGGGGCGGTAATTGGCTGGGTTGGATTTGTCCTGCTTTTTGTGGACAGGACATAC
>JASTWF010001054.1:0-81212 GCA_030390025.1 Squalus acanthias | reverse complement strand
GAGAGAAAGGGAGAGAGAGAGAGAGAGAAAGAGAGGGAGAGAGAAAAAGGGAAGGAGAGAGAGAAAGGGGTAGAGAAAAGCAGGGGAGGGAGAGAAAGCAAGGGAAGGAGATAGATGGAAAGAGGGAGAGAGAGAAAATGAAAGAGAGAAGGAGGGAATGTAGAGAGCAAAAGAAAGTGAGGTTGGGAGAGAAATGGAAGAAGGGATAGAGAAAGGGAGGGAGAGAGGTTGAGAATGGGATTGGAAGAGAGACAGAGAGAAAAAATACATAGAGGAGAGAGAAAGGGAGGGAGGAAGAGAGGGAGTGAAGTAGGGAGAGACAGAAAGTCAAAGAGAGAGGCGGAGGTATATGGGTAGAGATCATGAAAAGGGGTTTGGAGAGAGAAAGAGGAAATTGAGGGAGGGAAGAGGAGAGAGAGAGAGAGAGAAAGGGAGGGAGAGAGAGAGAAAGGGAGGGAGAGAGAGAGAAAGGGAGGGAGGGAAGGATAGAGACAAAGGGAGGGAGGGAAGAGGAGAGAGAGAGGGAGAGAAAGGAGGGCAAGGTCTGGTACATGCACGTTGTCAGCTGAATGCGAGAGGACACCCTGATGGGAGTGAACACATTGTAGAAATTACATTCCAAGGTCTCTCTTGTATTTGTTATTCTTTGGTGGAAAAGCGCAGAAATAAAAGCAGCTGGTTATTACCCCACCAGCTTCTGTGTGTATTCACAAATAAACAGCCTGCTTTAACAGACTGAATGTCGGACATCTTTGTTACTCAGGTAGTGGTCGACCCTGTTACTGAAGTTATTGTCAGAAGGGAAATCCGATGAAAGGACTGGCTGTAATTGTAGTTAAAGGCAAGGACCCTCACTGAGGTTGGTTAAACGGGGCCAATATTAAGAAGATTACCACTGAACGACCCGGGGTCCTGGTCATGGAAGAGAATCAGTCCATATCCTGGTTCAGCAAAGGGGATCCAGGCAGCTGAATGTGAAGGAGGGGCGAAGTCAGCATCTCTTCAGCCCAGAGCGGTGGCCTGCGCTCTAAAGGCAAGGATCTCAGCAGAATTAGATCGCATGGAGCGTGAGGGCATAATTGAGGAAATCGGCCTCAGCGACTGGGTAAGCCTGATGCTGCCTGTGATAGAACCTGGACAGAAAGGTTCGGAGATTGTTTCTGACAGTGAAAGCACCGAGACCACCATTGTTTTTCACACAGTGAGCTATGGTGATCTGGAATGCGCTACCTGACAGGCCGGGGGAAGCAGATTCAACAGTAACTTTCAAAAGGGAATTGAATAAATGCTTGAAAAGGAAGATTTTGCAGGGCTATAGGGAAAGAGCGGGGTTGGGGGCGGGGGGGAGTGGGACTAATCGGAGAGCTCTTTCAAAGAGCCGGCACAGGCATGATGGGCCAAATGGCCTCCTTCCGTGCTATACGATGGATTTTTGAATATTAAGAGAATCGAGGGATATGGAGATCGGGCAGGAAAGTGGAGTTGAGGTCGAAGATCAGCCATGATCTCATTGAATGGCGGAGCAAGCTCGAGGGGCCGAATGGCCGACTCCTGCCCTTATTTCTTATGTTCTTATAAGATGTGCTGTAAGATTCTATGATTCTTTGAGTGTGCTGTGACTACTTCATCGTGTTATTGTAAGATGAAGTTGATGAATTTCTTTACTGAATGTTTTTTAGCTGTTAACCACCCTCATTCCTGCAGATGATCATTTTTAGCTGTGATTGTGAGGGGGGAGGTTTTCTGTGCGCTATCTCTATATTGTTAACTGAACACTGGCACCGCTGTTGGGAGTGAGCACGTTACTCTAATATTCATTTCTTTGACGGGAAGATTCTCGAGGTTCTGGAAATAAAAGTAGTTAGATAATACCGCACCAACACGAGTGTTTGTTCAGACTAACACTTCCTTCTTGGGTACTCTACCTGCCCAATCCCTACCCCAACCCTTCAGCACTCCTCGACCTTCCTGCTGCCGTCCCAGGCTTGACTCCCTCTTAGATAAGCCCACAGCTTCCCTCTGTGCCTCTCTTGGCATCCTCCGAAGGGCCCATCGAGGCACTCGTCACTGCCGCCTTATGAGCAGCAACCCCAACTGTCCCATCCTACTCTCTCGCTGACCTTCCTGTCCAGCGCGCCCACTGGGTGCTAATCTTTCCTACCTCCTCCTCGTCCCACCACTGACACTGTGGACTCTGCCTGTGGATTGGCTATCACCGCCTCTCTCCGCATCTCCCTTCAGGATGTCCATTCACTTGCAAATGTTATGGAGAGGTTGGATGAGGGGGGTTGGGTGAGGGGAGGGTTGGGTGAGGGGAGGGTTGGGTGAGGGGACATTGGAGAAACGTTACAGAAGTGATAGAAAAGGGAGAAGAAAATGAGAGTGAGCAAAGAGAGTTGAGGAGAGGAAGTGGTGGTGAAAGGAGTAAAGGGAAGTGTGAGGAGTCAGTGAGTGGGTGAAGTTCTCCAGGGTCAGTGAGGGTCAGTGGACAGCGAAGGACTCTCCCACATCTCGGTGTCACTGGCAGGGCAGGTTTCCATTTATAAACCAGCAGCTCATCCTTCCCTCACTACATCTTACAGAGTTCAGGCTCCTGTACAGAGAGTTGCTGGTTCCCTTTCTGTTGTAACTCAGTCAGTAACCGGGAGCTGTGCCAGAGCAAGTGACACTGGGGTGTCCTCCTGGTGACTGCTCGTGAGGCCAGAAGGACAGACTCACTCACACACAGACTCACACACAGACTCAGACAGACACACACAGACTCACAAACAGACTCACAGACAGACTCACACACACACAGACTCACTCACACACAGACTCAGACACAGACTCAGACAGACACACACAGACTCACAAACAGACTCACAGACAGACTCACACACACACAGACTCACTCACACACACACAGACTCACTCACACACACAGACTCACAGACAGACACACAGACTCACTCACACAGACTCACAGACACACACACAGACTCACTCACACTCACACAGACTCACTCACACACACACACTCACAAACAGACTCACAGACACACACACAGACTCACACACACACACAGACTCATTCACACACACACACATACACAGACTCACTCACACACACAGACTCATTCACACAAACAGACTCACACACAGACTCACTCACACACACAGACTCACAGACAGACTCACTCACACACACACAGACTCACAGACAGACTCACTCACACACACACAGACTCACTCAAACACAGACTCACACACACAGACTCACACACAGACTCACAAACAGACTCACAGACACACAGACTCACACACACACAGACTCACAGATAGATTCACAGACAGACTCACACAAACAGACTCACACACACAGACTCACAGACAGACTCAGTCGCACACACACAGACACAGACACACACACACAGACACAGACTCACTCAGACACACAGACACACAGGAGAAATAGTCTGCCTCTTCTGTTCGACACGAGCTCCCCTCCCTTGTGGCTCTCTGCCTCGCAAAGATAGCTTCCGAATCAGTGTCATTATTTCTAACACCTTTAACTTAATGTTGGGCTCGAGTCTCACTCCCTGATGGAAATCTTAATACTTGGTATTGAAAGGGAGATTGGTGAATTACATGATGTTCTCAGTGACAATGATGAGTGAAATTAATTTTTATATAGAGATTGAGCGAGTTTGTGGTGAATGGATTGGGGTATTTTTAGCACACTCTGATATTAATATTAGTCCGAGATAACAGTAGCTGCTGGCTGCGAGGGAGGATGGGAGAACGACACTAATACAAATGTTAGTGTGAGGAGTTTATTACACAATGGGATCCAATTATCATTTCAGTGAAAGCTTTTGTAAAGGAAAATTTAGCAAATCCATTAACGAACCCAGTAGCCTTTCAGGGTCACCTCTGACCTCCCCTCGCTTCCACAGCCCCCGATCCCAGTAACACTTCCAATACACACAGTAAATATCAGCGGTAAAAGTCACCCGGGCAGAAAGCGGGCGATGGCGGATTGCCCGCCCTCTACACCCCGCTCAATTACTCCTTTCGGTTCAGGTTCCCAAAGCTCTTCACCACTGGGGATAACTGGCCTGGTGTCCGTAGACTCACTGATGGAGATTGATCGCTGTGATTGGTCAACAACTCCATTATCCTTGGATCATGGGACTCCCAGGATGGGAGAAGGCGAACTCGATGGACCCGGGTCTTTCTCTTCCAGCAATTCCTCTGTTCCTGTGTGACTGGGCAAGGGAATCGGGTGGGTGTTAAACGGGCAGCACATCTCCCGTCGGAGTTGAATTTTACTCCCACTGTTCCATCTCAGGCCTGGGGTCACATCCAGCGCTAACTCGCACCAAGTCCCATCCACCCATCTCCCCTGTGCTCGCTGACCCACATTGGCTCCCGGTTAAGCAGCGCCTCGATTTCAAAATTCTCATCCATGTTTTCAAATCCCTCCATGGCCTCGTCCCTCCCTATCTCTGTAATCTCCTCCAGCCCCACAACCCCCCGAGATATCTGCGCTCCTCTAATTCTGCCCTCTTGAGCTTCCCTGATTATAATCACTCAACCACTGGTGGCCGTGCCTTCTGTTGCCTGGGCCCTAAGCTCTGAAACTCCCTCCCTAAACCTCTCCGCCTCTCTACCTCTCTCTCCTCCTTTAAGACGCTCCTTAAAACCTACCTCTTTGACCAAGCTTTTGGTCACCTGCCCTGATTTATCCTTATGTGGATCGGTGTCAAATTTATTTTGTCTTTTAATACTCCTGTGAAGTGCCTTGGGACATTTTACTACGTTAAAGGCGCTATATAAATCCAAGTTGTTGTTGTTGTTGTTGTTGGACAGAGGGGGTGAAGGGCTCCTCACTCTGATGGAGCAGTGGGTCAGCCACTGACCTTTCACCCTCAGGGACTGAGGCTCAAATCCAGCCCCATAAACAGCAAGGTGGTGTCCTCTCTGTAGTGGGGTCCGGTAGATATTAGATGTTGGGGTGGGTTAGACACTCTCCTTTGTTTCTGGACCCAAACCCAAATCCAACCCTGTGATAACAACAACTTGCATTTATATAGCACCTTTAACGTAGTGAAGCGTCCCAAGCTGCTCCACAGGAGCGATTGTCAAACAAAGTTTGGCACCGAGTCACATTAGGACAGGTGAGCAAAAGCTTGTTCAAAGAGGTAGATTTTAAGGAGCGTCTTAAAGGAGGAGAGAGAGGCGGAGAGGTTTAGGGAGGGAATTCCAGAGCTCGGGGCCCAGGCAGCTGAAGGCACGGCCGCCAATGGTGGAGCGATTAAAATCAGGGATGTGCAAGAGGCCAGAACTGGAGGAGCGCAGTGAACTCAGAAGTTTGTAGGGCTGGAGGAGGTTACAGAGATAGGGAGGGGCGAGGCCAAAAACAAGATGAGAATTTTGAAATCGAGGCGTTGCCGGACCGGGAGCCAATGTAGGTCAGCGAGCACAGGGGGTGATGGGTGGAAGAGGGGAGGTTGGCCAGGAGAGCATTGGAATAGTCGAGTCTAATACAATGAGGCTCTCTCCTCTCTCCGATGGTGCAATAGATCTCTCAGTGTGTAAGACACTGCCTCTCCAGCACTGGGAATCACAGTCTCTCCTCTGTCTTATCTCCTCTCTTTGATGAAGAGCAGATATTAAAGTGTCAGAAACAATTAACTGCGAACCTTGAAAAGATAGAGAGATATATCATTTAGCAATTAGTTATCCAGATTCAATCGTTTACTCCCAGTAACTGACAAGGGCGAGAGAAACTCTCCAAATTCAGCCTCCCTGACTCCCCTGACATTCCTCCAGCCAAGCGGGTCAGGACTGGTGCAGGCAACTCACTCAGCGAGTGCTGTCAATGGCGGCCAAAGGACACGGCTCCAAATGTACAAGAAGATGGCAAATGTAAAGAAATCTGACAAGGTGTTGGATGCTGAGCGGCTTTCTCTGCCATTTTGCTTTGCCAAATACACAAAGCACAAAACGTTTCCACATTGGCTATTAGTCTTTCGCTGCCCTTTCTAAAGCATGGTCCAAACTCACTCGGTACGGTGGTGTAGTATCACTCGGTACGGTGGTGTAGTATCACTCGGTACGGTGGTGTAGTATCACTCGGTACGGTGGTGTAGTATCACTCGGTACGGTGGTGTAGTATCACTCGGTACGGTGGTGTAGTATCACTCGGTACGGTGGTGTAGTATCACTCGGTACGGTGGTGTAGTATCACTCGGTACGGTGGTGTAGTATCACTCGGTACGGTGGTGTAGTATCACTCGGTACGGTGGTGTAGTATCACTCGGTATGATGGTGTAGTTACTGGGCCAGTCATCCAGAGCTGCAATCAGTAAAAGTGACCTTGAAGCTGTCGGATTGTCGTAAAAACCCAACTGGTTCACTAATGTCCTTTAGGGAAGGAAACCTGCCGTCCTTACACGGTCTGGGCCTATATGTGACTCCAGTCCCACACCAACCTGGTTGATTCATCTACCCTCTGAAGTGGCCGAGCGAGACTCAGTTGTATCAAACTGACCCGAACTGGTGTCAGGTATTCTGGCCACTCTCCATAAGATACCTGACACATCAGGGGAAATCCTTGGACACTGACTGTCATTCACAACACATTCTGGGCTTCCATCCACTGTTGGTTTGACTCACGGGACTCCATGGATGACTGAAAGCATTATGGGATGGTTTCTGTGCAGGCTGGCTGCTGAACGACTATGCCAAGCCTCAAAGCAGATAGACACCTGGTAGTTTGGTGAATTTGGGCTGGGTGCTGAGTGAGATTGTCTCGCAAAACAAATCCAGAGGAACACAGGAACAGGAAGAGGCCATTCAGCCCCTCAAGCCTGTCCCGCCATTCAAACAGATCACGGCTGATCTGTATCTTAACTCCATCTACCCGCCTTGGTTCCGTGACCCTTAACACCCTTACCCAACAAAAATCGATCAATCTCAGTTTTGTAATTTCCAATTGACTCCCAACCTCAACAACATTTTAGGGGAAGAGTTCCAGATTTCCACTACCCTCTGTGTGAAGAAGTGCTTCCTGACATCACCCCTGAACGGCCTGGCTCTAATTTTAAGGTTCTGCCCCCTTGTTCTGGACTCCCCCCACCAGAGGAAATCGTTTCTCTCTCTCTACCCTATCGAATCCTTTAATCATCTTAAACACCTCAATTAGATCACCCCTTAATCTTCTATACTCGAGGGAACACAAGCCAAGTCTGTGCAGCCTGTCCTCATAATTTAACCCTTTTAGCCCCGGTATCATTCTGGTGAATCTGCGCTGCTCCCCCTCCAAGGCCAATATATCCTTCCTGAGATGCGGGGCCCAGAACTGAACCCAGTGACTCCAGATGGGGTCTGACCAGAGCTCAGTACAACTGAAGCATCACTTCTTCCCCTTTCTATTCCAGCCCCCTTGAGATACAGGCCAACATTCCATTAGCCTTTTTAATTATTTTTTGTCCCTGTCCACCAGCTTTTAGTGATTTCTGTACATGGACCCTAAATCTCTCTGCTCATCCACAGTTCCACACTTCTCGCCATTGAGAAAATACTCCGATCTATCATTCTTAGGTCCAAAGTGGATGACCTCACACTTCCCCACACTGAACTCCATCTGCCAGTTTTGCCCACTCACTGAATCTCGCAACGTCCCCTTGCAACTTTCTGCTCTGATCTACACGAGTTATAGTGCCACCTAACTTAGTGTCGTTTCTGGTCATTCTCTCATTTGCTGTTTGTGGGATCTTGCTGTGCGTATATTGACTGCCATGTTTCCCTACACTGTGACTACGCTGAGGTCGTGAAAGGCGCTATAAAATGCAAATTCTTTCTTTCCTTCCTGGATTTCTTGCAGTGGCGAAGTTAGGTTTGACCGACTGTGAGGTAGGGTTCAAAATAAATGTTTGTGACTCTGAATAAACTTGTTTTCGATCTCCTGACAGTTGAAATATGTAAAATATATAAAACAATTATATTAGGAAAAAGAGAGTAGTCAGGAGCAATGTTGGCCCCTTAAAAACTGATCACAGTGATACTGTCAACGATAAGGAAATGGTGGACATGTTGAATAATTACTTTGCGTCAGTATTTACAGTAGAGGAAGAGGATAGCATGCCGGAAATCCCAAGGAAACTAATATTGAATCCGGGACAGGGACTCAATAAAATTAACGTAAGTAAAATAACAGTAATAAAGAAGATACTGGCACTAAAGAGTGACAAATCCCCAGGACCAGATGGTTTCCATCCCAGTATTTTAAAGGAAGTAGGTGAGCACATTGCTGATGCCCTAACTATAATCTTCCAAATTTCTCTCGATTCAGGAACCGTTCCTTTAGAATGGAAAATTGTGCCTGTCACTCCGCTGTTTAAGAGTGGTGAGAGAGGGAAACCAGGGAATTATAGACCAGTTAGCCTAACATCTGTTGTCAGGAAATTACTGGAGTCTATAATTAAGGTTAGGGTGACTGAACACCTCAAAAATTCAACTGATCAGAGAGAGCCAGCATGGATTTGTGAAAGGGGAATGTCTATGGATGTTATTTATATGGACTTCCAGAAAGCATTTTATAAAGTCCCACATAAGAGACTGTTAGCTAAATTTGAAGCTCGCGGAATTGAGGGAAAATTATTGGCCTGGTTCGGAAATTGGCTGAGCGGCAGGAGACAGAGAATAGGGATCATGGGTAGGAACTCAAATTGGCAGGATGTAATTAGTGGTGTCCCACAGGGATCAGTGTTGGGACCTCAACTATTCACCGTATTTATTAATGACTTAGATGATGCCATAGAAAGTCACATATCCAAGTTTGCCGATAACACAAAGATAGGCGGCTTTGTAGGCAGTGTAGATCATAGAATCATAGAATGGTTATAGCATGGAAGGCGGCCATTCGGCCCGTCAAGCCCGTGCCGACTCTCACTAGTCCCATTCCCCCGTCCTTTCCCCGTACCCCTGCAATTTTTTTCCTTCAGATACTTATCCAACTCCCTTTTGAAAGATAAGATTGAGTCTGCCTCCACCACCCTCTCAGGCAGTACATTCCAGATCCTAACCACTCGCTGCGTAAAAGGGTTTTTTCTTATGTCACCTTTGGTTCTTTTGCCAATCACCTGAAATCTGTGTCCTCTGGTTCTCGACCCTTCCGCCAATGGGAACAGTTTCTCTCTATCTACTCTGACCAGACTCCTCATGATTTTGAACACCTCTATCAAATCTCCTCTCAACCTTCTCTGCTCTAAGGAGAACAACCCCAGCTTCTCCAGTCTGTCAACGTAACTGAAGTCCCTCGTCCCTGGAATCATTCTCGTAAATCTTTTCTGCACCTTCTCCAAGGCCTTCACATCCTTCCTAAAGTGTGGTGCCCAGAATTGGACACAATACTCCAGTTGGGGGTGAACCAGTGTTTTATACAGGTTCATCATAATTTCCACACTTTTGTACTCTATGCCTCTATTTATGAAGCCCAGGTTCCCGTAAGCTTTTTTAACAGCTTTCTCAACCTGCCCTGCCACCTTCAATGATTTGTGCACAGATACCCCCAGGTCTCTCTGTTCATGCACCCCCTTTAAGATTGTACCCTTTAGTTTATATTGCCTCTCCTCATTCTTTCTACCAAAATGTATCACTTTGCACTTTTCTGCATTAAATTTCATCTGCCACGTGTCCGCCCATTCCACCAGCCTGTCCATGTCCTCTTGAAGTCTATCACTATCCTCCTCACTGTTCACTAAACTTCCAAGTTTTGTGCCATCTGCAAATTTTGAAATCGTGCCCTGTACACCCACATATCAAGAAAAGCAGTGGTCCTAGTACCGACCCCAGTTGAACACCACTGTACACCTTCCTCCAATTCGGAAAACAACCGTTCACCACTACTCTCTGTTTCCTGTCACTTAGCCAATTTCGTATCCATGCTGCCACTGTCCCTTTTATTCCATGGGCTTCAACTTTGCTGGCAAGCCTATTATGTGGCACTTTGTCGAACGTCTTTTGGAAATCCATGTACACCACGTCAACCACACTGCCCTCATCAACCCTCTCTGTTACCTCATCAAAAAACTCGATCAAGTTGGTTAAACATGATTTGCCTTTAACAAATCCGTGCTGGCTTTCCTTAATTAATCCACACCTATCCAAGTGACTGTTAATTTTGTCCCTGATTACTGTTTCTAAAAGCTTCCCCACTACTGAGGTTAAACTGTCTGGCCTGTAGTTCCTGGGTTTATCTTTACACCCTTTTTTGAACAATGCTGTAACATTTGCAATTCTCCAACCTCTGGCACCACCGTCGTATCTATGGAGGATTGGAATATTGTGGCCAGTACCTCCGCGATTTCCGCCCTCAATTTCCTCAGCATCCTAGGATGCATCCCATCCGCTCCTGGTGATTTATCTACTCTAAGTACAGCCAGCCTTTCTAATACCTCTTTATCAATTTTTATCCTATCAAGTGTCTCCACAACCTCCTCCTTCACTATGTCTATGGCAGCATCCTCTTCCTTGGTGAAGACAGATGCAAAGTACTCGTTTAGTACCTCAGCCATACCCTCTGCCTCCATGCATAGGTCTCCTTTTTAGTCCCACCCCTCCTCTTACTACCCGTTTACTATTTATATGCCTATAGAAGACTTTTGGATTACCTTTTATGTTGGCTGCCATTCTATTCTCATACCCTCTCTTTGCCCCTCTTATTTTCTTTTCCACTTCTCCTATGACCTTTCTATATATAGCCTGATTCTCAGATGTATTTGCAACCAGACATCTGTCATATGCGCTCTTTTTCTGCTTCATCATCCAGGGAGCCCTGACTTTAGTTGCCCGACCTTTCTCCCTAGTGGGAATGTATCTGAACTGTACATGAACTATTTCCTTTTTAAAGGCAGCCCATTGTTCCATTACAGTTTTGCCTGCCAATCTTTGATTCCAGTTTACCCGGGCCAGATCCATTCTCATCCCACTGAAATTGGCCTTCCCCCAGTTAAACATTCTTACTCTAGATTGCAAGATATTATTTAAATAGAGAGAGACTACAGAATTCTGTGGTACAGAAGGATCTGGGTGTCCTCGTACATGAAACACAAAAAGTTAACATGCAGGTACAGCAAGTAATTAGGAAGGCAAATGGAATGTTGGCCTTTATTGCAAAGGGAATGGAGTATAAAAGTAGGGAAGTCCTGCTACAACTGTACAGGGCGTTGGTGAGACCACACCTGGAGTACTGCGTACAGTTTTGGTCTCCTTATTTAAGGAGGGATATACTTGCATTGGAGGCAGTTCAGCGAAGGTTCACTTGGTTGATTCCTGAGATGAAAGAGTTGTCTTATGAGGAAAAATTGAGCAGGTTGGGCCTATACTCATTGGAGTTTAGAAGAATGAGAGGGGATCTGTAAGGTTTCCAAAATTTGCAGATCCCCAAAACCTAAGGAAAAAGGACTTTGGAACTACCTCAGAGTGATAATATTGCATTTGGGCCTAACATAAGGAATTTAAGACCAAAAACCAAGTTTTGGCATTTTAAAAGCATGTCTGGGCCTGTAAAGGGAGAAAAGGCTGTGAAGGAAGTTGGGTTCCGACCTCTGTAAAAGCAGTTTTGGGTATTGCAGTTAATTGCAATGTCTGGGGAATCGGGATGACCTCACTCAAGCCCCAGCAAGCATGAACATTTTGACAATAGACCCTCGGAGGAGACAGTCCCACCCAAAACAACAGGTCCCATCAAACCGATTACAGAACCCATTAAAGACATGCATAAAGCAAATATTCTATAGAATTCCTAGACCCAGGCAAGAAACCCAAAACATGAGGACAATTCAAACTCCGATTAAACAACAGATCGACAGGATGGAGCTATCCGGAAACCACTTCACACAGTTACAAAACCAGTTAACACGCTAGTAAAGTCGTTACTGTTAACGAGGCCTCCATTTGGTTTTGATAAGGAAGCTTCGATGGGTATAATTAAAGGCCCGTTCTCAACAGTTCTCCAGTAAAACAGTTCAAGTTCAACAGAAGGCAGTTCTGCAGTTTGGAGTTCAATTTGAAAGCCTGTTTTCAGCAGAAGTCAGTGCTGGAATTATAGAGTTCAGGAGAAGCAAGTTGGGCAGTTAAAGAAGACAGTTCAGTAAGAAGGGAGTTCTCCAGTTCTCCAGCACAACAGTTACAGTTCTGCAAGAAGGCAGTTCCACAGCTCGGAAGAAGACAGTTTAAACAGAGGCAGAGTTCAACAGAAAGAAGTTCAACAAAGAAGGCCAACAGCTCCAGAAGTAGGCCGACATGCAAGAAGAGACCAGAGCGACCGCCTCAGTGACCATCGGACACCTCGCGGCAACAAGGGCCTGA
Organism: Squalus acanthias; assembly: GCA_030390025.1. Classification (NCBI taxonomy): domain Eukaryota; kingdom Metazoa; phylum Chordata; class Chondrichthyes; order Squaliformes; family Squalidae; genus Squalus; species Squalus acanthias. The sequence continues at coordinate 68,852 of JASTWF010001054.1, read as the reverse complement.
CAAAACCTTTTACTCAAAAGACTCTAAACCCTAACTCTCAACTGTCAAGGATTTGTTTGGTGAGCATTATCCCTGGTTCCCCAGAGTCCAACCTAGCTAGTGAAGTGGGATTGGGAGGGGTGAAGTATTCTTCTAATGTTATTTCCCTCGCGTGTACCGAAGTGTTCCCCACTTTTAGAGTGTTAAGAGTGTTTGTGTTGTGTTTTACTTTCTTGAATAAAGATCAAAGTTCTTTCATCAAACTCAGTTGTCTGCTGCACCTTTTATCACAACCCCCAAATAAGTCCAAGGTCCAGAACCAGGGGCGTGGGAGCGATTCGAACCGCTCAGAAGTCAGAGGTGAAGCTGACACACACCACCATCCCCGACAGATCTTATTGAAACATATAAGATTTTGAGGGGGCTTGACAGGGTAGATGCTGAGAGGATGTTTCCCCTCGTGGGGGAATCTAGAACTAGGGGGCACAGTTTCAGAATAAGGGGTCGCCCATTTAAAACGGAGATGAGGAGGAATTTCTTCTCTCAGAGGGTCGTGAATCTTTGGAATTCTCTTCCCCAGAGAGCTGTTGAGGCGGAGTCATTGAATATATTCAATGCAGAGATAGACAGATATTTGAGCTACTGGGGAGTCACGAGTTATCGGGAGCGGGCGGGAAAATGGAGTTGAGGCCAAGGTCAGATCAGCCATGATCTTATTGAATGGTGGAGCAGGCTCGAGGGGCCGAATGGCCGACTCCTGCTCCTATTTCTTATGTTTTTATGTTCTTTTCCATAGCTAATCTAAACCTTATGATACTATGATCACTATTCCCTAAATGTTCACCTACTGACACTTGCTCCACTTGACCCACCTCATTCCCCAGGACCAGATCCAGCAATGCCTCCTTCCTCGTCGGGCCGGAAACGTACTGATCAAGAAAGTTCTCCTGAACACACTTCAGAAATTCTTCCCCTTCTCTGCTAAAGTAGCGCCCCGGCGAAGTTCTCGCCCCAGAGGGGACACGAGCCAATTTCCCCCCCTGAGGGCCTACTTTTATCTCCGGCTGCTTCCCTCGCTCTCTTAGTTAAAGTCTTTATTCACACGATTATCTATAGTTATATTAATTAGTTTATCTACTTACGTTAGAGAGAATAAAACACTAATACTCACCCACCAATCACCTACCTGCAGTCCTGTGATGTCACTCCTTGCTTTTGCTGTTCTTTTGGAATTCAGCGGCTCCTCGCTCTTCACCCTGCGCTGTCGCCGATTCCTGTCAGTCCGCTGTCCTCGGGCCCAGCGCTCTTCACCCTGCGCTGTCGCCGATTCCTGTCAGTCCGCTGTCCTCGGGCCCCGCGCTCTTCACCCTGCGCTGTCGCCGATTCCTGTCAGTCCGCTGTCCTCGGGCCCCGCGCTCTTCACCCTGCGCTGTCGCCGATTCCTGTCAGTCCGCTGTCCTCGGGCCCCGCGCTCTTCACCCTGCGCTGTCGCCGATTCCTGTCAGTCCGCTGTCCTCGGGCCCCGCGCTCTTCACCCTGCGCTGTCGCCGATTCCTGTCAGTCCGCTGTCCTCGGGCCCCGCGCTCTTCACCCTGCGCTGTCGCCGATTCCTGTCAGTCCGCTGTCCTCGGGCCCCGCGCTCTTCACCCTGCGCTGTCGCCGATTCCTGTCAGTCCGCTGTCCTCGGGCCCCGCGCTCTTCACCCTGCGCTGTCGCCGATTCCTGTCAGTCCGCTGTCCTCGGGCCCCGCGCTCTTCACCCTGCGCTGTCGCCGATTCCTGTCAGTCCGCTGTCCTCGGGCCCCGCGCTCTTACCCTGCGCTGTCGCCGATTCCTGTCAGTCCGCTGTCCTCGGGCCCCGCGCTCTTTACCCTGCGCTGCTGCCGATTCCTGTCAGTCCGCTGTCCTCGGGCCCCGCGCTCTGTACCCTGCGCTGTCGCCGATTCCTGTCAGTCCGCTGTCCTCGGGCCCCGCGCTCTGTACCCTGCGCTGTCGCCGATTCCTGTCAGTCCGCTGTCCTCGGGCCCCGCGCTCTTCACCCTGCGCTGCTGCCGATTCCTGTCAGTCTGCTGTCCTCGGGCCCCGCGCTCTTCACCCTGCGCTGTCGCCGATTCCTGTCAGTCTGCTGTCCTCGGGCCCCGCGCTCTTCACCCTGCGCTGCTGCCGATTCCTGTCAGTCCGCTGTCCTCGGGCCCCGCGCTCTTTACCCTGCGCTGTCGCCGATTCCTGTCAGTCCGCTGTCCTCGGGCCCCGCGCTCTTCACCCTGCGCTGTCGCCGATTCCTGTCAGTCCGCTGTCCTCGGGCCCCGCGCTCTTCACCCTGCGCTGTCGCTGATTCCTGTCAGTCCGCTGTCCTCGGGCCCCGCGCTCTTCACCCTGCGCTGTCGCCGATTCCTGTCAGTCCGCTGTCCTCGGGCCCCGCGCTCTTCACCCTGCGCTGTCGCCGATTCCTGTCAGTCCGCTTTCCTCGGGCCCCACGCTCTTCACCCTGCGCTGTCGCCGATTCCTGTCAGTCCGCTGTCCTCGGGCCCCACGCTCTTCACCCTGCGCTGTCGCCGATTCCTGTCAGTCCGCTGTCCTCGGGCCCCGCGCTCTTCACCCTGCGCTGTCGCCGATTCCTGTCAGTCCGCTGTCCTCGGGCCCCGCGCTCTTCACCCTGCGCTGTCGCCGATTCCTGTCAGTCCGCTGTCCTCGGGCCCCGCGCTCTTTACCCTGCGCTGTCGCCGATTCCTGTCAGTCCGCTGTCCTCGGGCCCCGCGCTCTTCACCCTGCGCTGTCGCCGATTCCTGTCAGTCCGCTGTCCTCGGGCCCCGCGCTCTTTACCCTGCGCTGTCGCCGATTCCTGTCAGTCCGCTGTCCTCGGGCCCCGCGCTCTTCACCCTGCGCTGTCGCCGATTCCTGTCAGTCCGCTGTCCTCGGGCCCCGCGCTCTTCACCCTGCGCTGTCGCTGATTCCTGTCAGTCCGCTGTCCTCGGGCCCCGCGCTCTTCACCCTGCGCTGTCGCCGATTCCTGTCAGTCCGCTGTCCTCGGGCCCCGCGCTCTTCACCCTGCGCTGTCGCCGATTCCTGTCAGTCCGCTTTCCTCGGGCCCCACGCTCTTCACCCTGCGCTGTCGCCGATTCCTGTCAGTCCGCTGTCCTCGGGCCCCACGCTCTTCACCCTGCGCTGTCGCCGATTCCTGTCAGTCCGCTGTCCTCGGGCCCCGCGCTCTTCACCCTGCGCTGTCGCCGATTCCTGTCAGTCCGCTGTCCTCGGGCCCCGCGCTCTTCACCCTGCGCTGTCGCCGATTCCTGTCAGTCCGCTGTCCTCGGGCCCCGCGCTCTTCACCCTGCGCTGTCGCCGATTCCTGTCAGTCCGCTGTCCTCGGGCCCCGCGCTCTTCACCCTGCGCTGTCGCCGATTCCTGTCAGTCCGCTGTCCTCGGGCCCCGCGCTCTTTACCCTGCGCTGTCGCCGATTCCTGTCAGTCCGCTGTCCTCGGGCCCCGCGCTCTTCACCCTGCGCTGTCGCCGATTCCTGTCAGTCCGCTGTCCTCGGGCCCCGCGCTCTTCACCCTGCGCTGTCGCTGATTCCTGTCAGTCCGCTGTCCTCGGGCCCCGCGCTCTTCACCCTGCGCTGTCGCCGATTCCTGTCAGTCCGCTGTCCTCGGGCCCCGCGCTCTTCACCCTGCGCTGTCGCCGATTCCTGTCAGTCCGCTGTCCTCGGGCCCCACGCTCTTCACCCTGCGCTGTCGCCGATTCCTGTCAGTCCGCTGTCCTCGGGCCCCACGCTCTTCACCCTGCGCTGTCGCCGATTCCTGTCAGTCCGCTGTCCTCGGGCCCCGCGCTCTTCACCCTGCGCTGTCGCCGATTCCTGTCAGTCCGCTGTCCTCGGGCCCCGCGCTCTTCACCCTGCGCTGTCGCCGATTCCTGTCAGTCCGCTGTCCTCGGGCCCCGCGCTCTTCACCCTGCGCTGTCGCCGATTCCTGTCAGTCCGCTGTCCTCGGGCCCCGCGCTCTTCACCCTGCGCTGTCGCCGATTCCTGTCAGTCCGCTGTCCTCGGGCCCGCGCTCTTTACCCTGCGCTGTCGCCGATTCCTTTCAGTCCACTGTCCTCGGGCCAAGGAGACCAAAACTGTACGCAGTACTCCAGGTGTGGTCTCACCAGCACCCTGTACAGTTGTAACAGGACTTCCCTACTTTTATACTCCATTCCCTTTGCAATAAAGGCCAACATTCCATTTGTCTTCCTAATTACTTGCTGTACCTGCATGTTAACTTTTTGTGTTTCATGTACAAGGACCCCCAGGTCCCTCTGTACCTCAGCATTTTGTAATCTCTCCCCATTTAAATAATAATTTGCTTTTTTATTTTTCTTACCAAAGTGGATAACCTCGCATTTTCCCACATTAAACTCCATCTGCCAAATGTTTGCCCACTTACTTCGCCTGTCTAAATCCCTTTGCAGATTTTTTGTGTCCTCTGCACAACTTGCTTTCCCACCTATCTTTGTATCATCGGCAAATTTGGCTACATTACACTCGGTCCCTTCGTCCAAGTCATTAATGTAGATTGTAAATAGTTGAGGCCCCAGCACCGATCCCTGCGGCACCCCATTAGTTACAGTTTGCCAACCGGAAAATGACCCATTTATCCCGACTCACTGCTTTCTGTTAGTTAGCCAATCCTCTATCCATGCTAATATATTACCCCCAACCCCGTGAGCTCTTATCTTGTGCAGTAACCTTTTCTGTGGTACCTTATCGAATGCCTTCTGGAAATCCAAATACACCAGATCCACTGGTTCCCCTTTATCCACCCTGCTCGTTACATCCTCAAAGAACTCCAGCAAATTTGTCAAACATGATTTCCCTTTCATAAAACCATGCTGACTCTGCTTGACTGTATTATGATTTTCTAAATGTCCTGCTACTGCTTCCTTAATAATGGACTCCAGCATTTTCCCAATGACAGTTGTTAGGCCAACTGGTCTATAGTTTCCTGCTTTCTGTCTCCCTCCCTTCTTAAATAGGGGGCATTACATTTTTCCAATCTGCTGAGACCTCTCCAGAATCCAGGGAAATTTGGTAGATTGCAAACAATGCATCCACTATCTCTGCAGCCACTGATTTTAAGTCCCTGGTATACAGTATAAACACAGGGGCCTGTGAGTGCAGCCAGCACTGAGTGCAGTGAGCACAGAGTGAACAACTGGGAGTTTGGTAAGTGTGGGAGTTTTAAGGGTTAATCTCTTTTTCAATCTAGTGTTAATTGCTGGTAGCTCTTAAGTAAGATCAACTGTTTAAGTTAAAAATTATACTTTACATTTTTAAGTTTCTTCAGACTTAACCAGAGACAAACAAGCAAGCTCTCCATGCTGTAGTTAGTTAATTAGCTAACTGGATTCAACTGGTTCCTGAAACAGTAGCAGAGCAGTGCTGACTCATCTGAATCACAAACAGTATAAACACAGGGGCCTGTGAGTGCAGCCAGCACAGAGTGAACTACTGGGAGTTTGGTAAGTGTGGGAGTTTGGTGAAGTGGGGGAAGGAGGTGCTTGCTTTTCCTACCTTCTCCCGCAGAGCTGCGGTGGACCTGAGCGGGAGCAGACCGAGGCCCGAGAGCGGGAGAGACCGCGGCCCGAGAGCGGGAGCAGACCGAGGCCCGAGAGCGAGAGAGACCGAGGCCCGAGAGCGGGAGAGACCGAGGCCCGAGAGCGGGGATAAAAGCAGCAGCAGACCTGCATCAACAAGAGAAAACGGCAATGTGAGGTCCCAGGTAAGGCAGGTGAGTGACTGGTAGTGACTGTGGGCTAAGTTTTAAGTTAACATATAACATATAACTAAATTTTAAAAACTAAACTTAATTTAATTAATTTAATAAACTAAACGAGGTAAATAATTTGATTAACTCTAAACTAATTAATTAAATGAATAAAATAATGGGAGAACAGGAGATGTGTTGCTGCTGTAATATGTGGGAGCTTGTGGACATTTTTGTCCAGGGTGCCTACATCTGCGGTAAGTGTCTGCGGCTCGAGGAACTTCGGCTCCGAGTTGAGGAGCTGGAGTCTGAGCTGCAGACATTGCGAGACATCAGGGAGGGAGAAAGTTACCTGGATCTTTTGCTCCAGGAGGCAGCCACACCCCTTAGATTAAATACTTTAGAATTGACACGTGGTCAGGGACAGGAGGGTGTGACTGCGAGTGAGGCAGGTACGAGGATCCAGGAGATAGTATTGCAGGAGCCTCAGTCCCTGCACTTGTCCAATAGATTCGAGGTTCTTGCAACCCTTGTGGACCAGTGCGGGGACTGCGGGGAGGATGAGCAAACTGACCACGGCACCGTGATACAGGAAGCCGTTCAAGTGGGGGGAGTAAAAAGGAAGGTGGTTGTAGTAGGCGACAGTATAGTTAGGGAAATAGACACTGTTCTCTGCAGCCAGGAGCGTGAGTCCCGAAGGCTATGTTGCCTACCCGGTGCCAGGGTAAAGGACATCTCCTCCGGGCTGGAGAAGAACTTGGAGTGGGAGGGGGAGGATCCAGTTGTCGTGGTCCACGTAGGTACCAACGACATAGGTAGAACAAAGAAAGAGGTTCTGCTGAGAGAGTTTGAGCAGCTAGGGACTAAATTAAAAAGCAGAACCACAATGGTCATAATCTCTGGATTATTACCGGACCCAGGAACAAATTGGCATAGGTTCAGTAGGATCAGGGAGATGAATGTGTGGCTCAAAGACTGGTGTGGGAGAAGTGAGTTTTGATTCGTGGGGCACTGGCACCAGTACTGGGGAAAGAGAGAGCTGTTCTGTTGGGACGGACTACACCTGAACCATGCTGGGACCAGAGTTCTAGCGAATCGAATAACTAGGGAGGTAGATAGGACTTTAAACTAAATAAGGTGGGGGAGGGTCCCGGTGGAGAGAAATCTAGAATGCTAAAGAGAAAAGCCAAGGAAGCAGTGCAGGAAAGTGATTGGGGTAAGGATAACCAGTTTGTGTCAGGAAGGGACAGAGCGTACAAACAAAAGAGTGCACTAACAAATAGGGTCTGGGTAAGAAAAAATGGTAATAAGACAAATAGGGCCATATACAAAAAAATGTTAAGATGTCTAAAAATGTTAAAAAGACAAATCTAAAGGCACTGTATCTGAATGCACGAAGCATTCATAATAAGATAGATGAATTAACAACGCAAATAGATGTAATGGATACGATATAATTGCGATTACGGAGACATGGCTGCAGGGTGACCAAGGCTGGGAGCTGAATATCCAAGGATATTTGATATTTAGGAAGGACAGGCAAAAAGGAAAAGGAGGTGGGGTGGCGTTGTTAGTAAAGGATGAAATCAGAGCAATAGTGAGAAAGGATATTGGCTCAGAAAATCACAGTGTAGAATCAGTCTGGGTGGAGCTAAGAAGCACCAAGGGGCAGAAAACATTGGTGGGAGTTGTCTATAGGCCTCCAATCAGTAGTGGTAATGTAGGGGATGGCATCAAACAGGAAATTAGAGATGCATGTAACAAGGGTACTACAGTAATCATGGGTGACTTTAATCTACATATAGACTGGCCAAACCAAATTAGCAATAATACTGTGGAGGATGAATTCCTGGAGTGTGTACGAGATGGTTTTTTAGACCAGTACGTGGAGGAGCCAACTAGGGAACAGGCTATCCTAGATTAGGTATTGTGCAATGAGAAGGGGTTAATTAATAATCTTGTGCGGGTTCCTTTAGGGAAGAGTGATCATAACATGATAGAATTCTTCATTAAGATGGAAAATGAAGAAGTCCAATCCGAAACGAGGGTCCTAAATCTAAACAAAGGAAACTACGAAGGTATGAGGAGTGAGTTGGCTATGATAGATTGGGGAGCTTCATTATAAGGAATGACAGTGGATAGGCAATGGCTAACATTTAAGGAATGAATGCATGAATTGCAACAGTTATACATTCCTTTCTGGCGCAAAAACACAAAAGGAAAAGTGGCCCAACCATGGCTAACAAAAGAAATTAAGGATAGTATTAGATTCAAAGAGGAGTCATATAAAGTTGCCAGAAAAAGTAGCAAGCCTGAGGATTGAGAGCAGTTTAGAGTTCAGCAAAAAAGGACCAAGAGATTGATTAAGAGGGGAAAAATAGAGTATGAGAGTAAACTTGCAAGGAACATAAAAGCGATTGTAGAAGCTTCTACAGGTATGTTTAAAGAAAAAGATTAGTGAAGACAAATGTAGGTCCCTTACAGTCAGAAACGGGAGAATTTATAATGGGGAACAAGGAAATTGCAGAGCAATCAAACAAATACTTGGGTTCTGTCTTCACGGAAGAGGACACAAATAACTTCCCAGAACAGGTAGGAAACCAAGGGTCTAGTGAGAAGGAGGAATTAAAGGAAATTAGTATTAGTAAAAAACTAGTACTGGAGAAATTAATGGGACTGAAAGCTGATAAATCCCCAGGGCCTGATAATCTGCATCCCAGAGTACTAAAAAAGGTAGCCATGGAAATAGTGGCCCAGAAATTCCGTTCGCAGCCCTCCCGCGGGCGGAGGGCTGCGATTTGGAAAAATCTGCGCCTGGAACGGAGGGCTCCCAGGAGGCGCAGAATTCCGTTGCTGTGCCTCTTCAAACTGCCGGTGTGCAGGGCACGCGTATCCCAGGGGCGCAGCTAGTTCACAGCGTCCCTGGGAAGACCTGTCAAATCTATGAATAGAGATCAGCCCCAAAACATGAGTGAAACTTCAAATATTTTTTTTTTTAAATATCACATTTTTAAAATGACTATAAATTACATAAATTAACTATTTTAAACAAAAATTTTAATTTTTGAAAAAAATAATTAAAGCTTTTAACGGGGCTAAAAATAAACTTACCTTTCTTTAAAGTATTTTAAAATGATAAATCAGTGGAAAATTTTTTTTTTTACTTTCTTAAACTATTTGGGGTAAAAATTAGGTCGCGCCCCGTTTGGGGCGCAAATATCGTCTGGACGCAAATATTAGCGCCTGGCGCTAATTATCGGCACTGACTGGAAACTTCACTTTTACCGCCCCGGGAGGTGAGTGGAGCGCTAAATCAGGCACTGCACACCTGTCTTAAGGCGCGAAGGCCAAGGAGTGAGGCGCTAACTCAGAGCGCTGGCGAAGCTCATGTAATGTCAGTCAGCAATGGAACACACACACAATGGCACAGGCCAGTTCTTAAAGGGGATGGTTAATCTTGCTTTCCATCCACATCCTGTTCATTGCAGCCTTGAATCTCGGCCTGGAGAGACTTGCACATCAAATGTGCTGGAAAGAACAATGGAGCGTACCAGGCAAAGAGCTCAGAGTGCAGCTCCCACAGTCTCTGCTAAATCGATACAAGGAATGGCAAATCAAAATGAACCTGCAAAGTGCTGCTCAGTACCCAAAACTCCTTCACACAACGTTGAATCTCTCCAGAAGTCTCTCCCTCTCTCTCTCAGAATGCGTAGTTCAAAAATGCCACCAACAATAAAAGACAGGAAGAGGCCCCCTTTAAATAGCGCCCCCCCCAGCCCCACAGCGATTGATAGCGTTCCAGTCTTCTGGTCGTTGGATGCGCCAGGCGGTAAGGCAGGGGGCGCCACTCAATTTCCGCTCCGGGGCGCCTCAAGGGCGTTGCACCATGGAATGACGTCACAATCTGCGCGCGCAGGTGGTCGCAGCGGTAAGTTTTAGCGCCGCCGCACAATCTCTAGTTAAGTTCCCGAGCGGCGCAAACATCGCTGCACCCGGGCGTTAGCGGCTTTGCGCCCCATTAGCGCCCTCTTAAGGCGCTAACGGGAGGCGCAACCAACTGAATTTTTACCCCTTAGCCTGCTAAAAGCAGGCCTTGCGCCTGCTTTTCAAGGCGCAGCTGTTCCCGACTTACCTGGACTCAAGCCAATGTAGGAAAAAACGGAAGTTTCTAACGTACGTGCTGCCTATCCGACGCAGGCGTTTGTCCAGTCAAGCCCTTTGTGAAGAAAAGGGAAGTGCCGGTTTCAAGCGCATGTGCAGTGCATGCATAAAACCGGCACTTCCGTTCGCCCTACGGGTGAGTACACAGCGCGTACTCACCCGTCAGGAACGGAATTTCTAGGCCAGTGGATGCATTGTTTGTCATCTTCCAAAATTCTATAGATTATGGAACAGTTCCTGCAGATTGGAGGGTGGCAAATGTAACCCCACTATTTAAAAAAGGAGGGAGAGAGAAAACAGGGAACTACAGACCGGTTAGCCTAACACCAGTAGTAGGGAAAATGCTAGAGTCTATTATAAAGGATGTGATAACAGGACACTTAGAAAATATCAATGGGATTAGCCAAAGTCAACATGGATTTATGAAAGGGAAATCGTGTTTGACAAACCTACTGGAGTTTTTTGAGGATGTAACTGGTAGAATAGATAAGGGAGAACCAGTGGATGTGGTGTATTTGGATTTTCAGAAGGCCTTTGATAAAGTTCCACATAAGAGGTTAGTGTGCAAAATTAAAGCACATGGGATTGGGGGTAATATACTGGCATGGATTGAAAATTGGTTAACAGACAGGAAACAGAGAGTAGGAATAAATGGGTCTTTTTCGGGGTGGCAGGCGGTGACTAGTGGGGCACCGCAGGGATCAGTGCTTGGGCCCCAGCTATTCACAATATATATCAATGATTTGGATGAGGGAACCAAATGTACTATTTCCAAGTTTGCTGACAACACAAAACTAGGTGGGATTGTGAGTTGTGAGGAGGATGCAAAGAGGCTTCAAGGCGATTTAGACAAGTTGAGTGAGTGGGCAAATACATGGCAGATGCAGTATAACGTGGATAAATGTGAAGTTATCCACTTCAGTAGGAAAAACAGAAAGGCAGAGTAATATTTAACTGGTGATAGATTGGGAAATGCTGATGTACAAAGGGACCTGGGTGTCCTTGTACACCAGTCACTGAAAGCAAACATGCAGGTGCAGCAAGCAGTTTGGAAGGCAAATGGTATGTTGGCCTTCATTGCAAGAGGATTTGAGTACAGGAGCAAGGATGTCTTACTACAGGTATACAGGGCCTTGGTGAGACCACACCTGGAGTACTGTGTGCAGTTTTGGTCTCCTTACCTAAGAAAGGATATACTTGCCATAGAGGGAGTGCAGCGAAGGTTCACCAGACTGATTCCTGGGATGGCAGGACTGTCGTATGAGGAGAGATTGGGTCGACTAGGCCTGTATTCACTAGAGTTTAGAAGAATGAGAGGGGATCTCATTGAAACATATAAAGCGCTAGACAGACTGGATGCAGGGAGGATGTTTCCCCTGACTAGGGGGTCTAGAAAGAGGGGTCACAGTCTCAGGATACGGGGTAGGACATTTAGGACTGAGATGAGGAGAAATTTCTTCACTCAGAGGGTGGTGAACCTGTGGAATTCTCTACCACAGAAGGCTGTGGAGGCCAAGTCACTGAATATATTTAAGAAGGAGATAGATAGATTTCTAGACACAAAAGGCATCAAGGGGTATGGGGAGAAAGCAGGAATATGGTATTGAGATAGAGGATCAGCCATGATCATATTGAATGGCGGAGCAGGCTCGAAGGGCCGAATGGCCTACTCCTGCTCCTATTTTTCTATGTTTCTATGTTTCTAGGATGCAGGCCATCAGGTCCAGGGGACTTGTCCACCTTTAGTCCCATTATTTTACCGAGTACTTTTTCTTTAGTGATAGTGATTGTTTTAAGTTCCCCCCTCCCTATAGCCCCTTGATTATGTGTTATTGGATGGTTTTAGTGTCTTCTACTGTGAAGACTGATACAAAATATTTATTCAAATATTTGCCATTTCCCTGTTCCCCATTATTAATTCCCCAGTCTCATCCTCTCAGGGGCCAACGTTTACTTTATCTACCCTCTTCCTTTTTATATACCTGTAGAAGCTCTTACTATCTGTTTTTATATTTCTTGCTAGTTTACTCTCATAATCCAAAATCTCTCTCTTTATTATTTTTTTAGTCATCCTTTGCTGGTTTTTAAAAATGTCCCAATCCTCTGGACTTCCACTAATCTTGGCAACATTGTATGCCTTTGTTTTCAATTTGATACCATCCTTTACTTCCTTAGTTAGCCACGGATAGTGCTCCCTTCTCTTAAAATCTTTCCTTCTCACTGGAATATATTTTTGTTGAGAGTTATGAAATATCTCCTTAAATGTCTACCATTGCTTATCAACCGTCTTACCCTTTAATCTATTTTCCCAGTCCACTTTAGCCAACTCTGCCTTCATACCTTTGTAATTGCCTTTATTTAAGATCAGGACACTGGTTTGAGAACCAACTTTCTCACCCTCCAAATGAATTTGAAATTCAACCATGCTATGATCACTCTTTCCTAGAGGATCCTTTACTATGGGATAATTAATTAATCCTGTCTCATTACACAGTACCAGATCTAAGATAGCCTGCTCCCTGGTTGGTTCCACAATGTACTGTTCTAGGAAACCATCCCGGATACACTCTATGAACTCTTCCTCAAGGCTACCTTGGCCAATTTGATTTGTCCAATCAATATGAAGATTAAAATCGCCCATGATTATTGCTGTACCTTTCTTACAAGCCTCTATTATTTCTTGATTTATACTTTGTCCAACAGTGTAGCTACTGTCTGAGGGCCTGTAGACCACTCCCACCAGTGACTTCTTTCCCTTATTATTTCTTATCTCCATCCAAACTGATTCTACATTTTGCTCTTCTGAGCCATGAACAGGTACAGAAAATAATCAAAAAGGCTAATGGGATGCTGGCCTTAATATCTAGAGGACTAGAATACAAGGGGGTAGAAGTTTTGCTGCAGCTATACAAAGCCCTGGTTAGACCACACCTGGAGCACTGTGAGCAGTTCTGGGCACCACACCTTAGGAAGGATATATTGGCCTTGGAGGGAGTGCAGCGTAGGGTTACCAGAATGATAACTGGACTTCAAGGGTTAAGTTACGAGGCGAGATTACACAAATTAGCGTTGTATTCCTCAGAATTTAGAAGGTTAAGGGGCGATCTGATTGAAGTTTTCAGGATATTAAGGGGAACAGATAGGGTAGATAGAGAGAAACTATTTTCACTGGTTGGGGATTCTAGGACTAAAAATTAGAGCCAGACCTTTCAGGAGTGAAATTAGGAAACACTTCTACACACAAAGGAACTCTCTTCCGCAAATGGCAATTGATACGAGATCAATTATTAATTTTAATGCTGAGATTGACAGATTTCTGTTACCCAAAGGTATTAAGGGATATGGGGCAAATGCGGGTATATGGAGTTAGGTCACAGATCAGCCGTGATCTCAATGGTGGAGCAGACTCGAGGGGCTGAATGGCCTGAGGGAGGAAGAAAACAACCAGCCTTCGACCTCCAGGGTCGCCAACTCTGATTGGACCTATTCCTGGAGGTTCCACCACATGACCACACGCCTCATACGGTCCCGCCCCCACACTCCCACCATTGGTTGCTGAACATGTCCATCATCTCAATGCTCCGTCTCCCTCCCCCAAATGGAAAGCCGACAAATTCTTTGTTACCTGATTGGATGATTCAGTCCAGCAGCACTTTTCCCCCGTTTCCAATACTTTTATAACTGATAAAAGGGAATTGGATCAATACTTGAAAAGGAGAAATTTGCAGGGCTGTGGGGAAAGAGCAGGGGGAGTGGGATTAATTGGAGAGCTCTTTCAAAGAGGTGCGATGGGCCGAGTGGCCTCCTCCTGTGTTGTGTGATTCGATGATTCGAAACGCAGCACTCAATTCGTGTTCAGCGCCCTCGATGATTTTTCTGCCCTGTTGCTCCCGGCAGTGTCCGGGAGATTAATCTACAATTCCTGGAGACTCCAGGACAGTCCTGGAGGGATGGTGACCCTACATGGAGCCTGGGGGCAGCACTGGCAGATCCTCTTTCTACATCAGGTCCCACCACCCCGCGACACATCGCAGCCCGCCCTGCGCTTATAAAAATATCAACTTCAATCTAAGAATTAGCCATTTGTGAAGAATGCCAATAAATAAAGGACAATAAATTACTTATCGCCTGCAAAAAAGCTTTGAATGCGCTCATAAAAAAACAAAATATTAGTGAGGAATATTAAGTTTGGAGGAATCGAAAGTTTCCCACTTGTAAATCGGAACAAGATTTCCCGAGGGAGACAAGCACCAAATTGTTAATTATGTCTTTGAAAAGAACTGCTCCTGATACGCGTGGCTCAGAGCAGCATGCGGCAATGAAGCAGTGAGCCTTGCTCTTTCTCTTGCCTTGCTTTGAATTCCCTCTCTGGGCTGCCTCCCCTGCACAGAACAATGGGTAGCTGGGAACTGGAGGCCCTGGCTAGCCTCGAGGGGACTAGGCCGAGGGCAGGGTTCTAAGGAGAGCTGGAGCCCGCTCGTAAATATGGAAGAGAGAGATAAGACGGTGTCGGAGAGAAGGGACCTGCTCCCGGGGGACACTGAGAAACGTGCGGCTCTGATGAAAGAGATGAGAGAGATTAAATGCCTCCTTTTTTATTTACTGTCTTCATGTCCAAGATAAAAGAAGTTGTAATTGACTTTTCTCTGGAAGCTGCCTTTCCTGTGTTTAACGCTTTGAAAACGGAATCGTCTGCAGCGAGTTCAGACAGCGCGGCTCCAGAAGGTCACAAGGTCCAGTCCGATACAGGCCGCGGAGAGAGGCGTTGGTCATGACCACAGGCAGAGTCAGACCCAGTCTGTGATTGGCACTTCCAGAAATTACTAAAATGAAAACCAGGAGTTTTAAAATAAAACTCCTACCATTTCCCCCCTCCCCGGCTATACCTGTGTTGTGTGATGGGGGAAACTCTGGTGATTAACCAGGCTGGGGGACATCAGGTGGAGCCTGGGTGCGAGATGGACAAATTAACTCTCCAGGCCATTGAGCAGCGCTGCGATGAGCAATATCAGACTGGCTATGCTCAACAACACCTTGATTACATAGAAACATAGAAACATAGAAGATAGGAGCAGGAGTAGGCCATTCGGCCCCTCGAGCCTGCTCCGCCATTCGATGAGATCATGGCTGATCATCCAAATTCAGTACCCTGTCCCTGCTTTCTCCCCATATCCCTTGATCCCCTTAGCCTTAAGAAATATATCTAACTCCTTCTTGAATATATTTAATGAATTGGCCTCAACTGTCTTCTGTGGTAGAGAATTCCACAAGTTCACCACTCTCTGGGTGAAGAAATTCCTCCTCATCTCAGTCCTAAATGGCTTACCCCTTATCCTTAAACTGTGACCCCTGGTTCTGGACTCCCCCGCCATCGGGAACATCCTTCCTGCATCTAGTCTATCTAGTCCTGTTAGAATTTTATAAGTTTCAATGAGATCCCCTCTCATTCTTCTAAACTCCAGCGAGTATAAGCCCAATCGACCCAATCTCTCTTCATACGTCATTCCTGCCATCCCAGGTATCAGTCTGGTGAATCTTCGCTGCACTCCCTCCATGGCAAGAACACCCTTGGCAGCCGTTTGTAAGTGAGTCAGAATCAAATTATTGAGTTAGGCAGAACTCTCAGCTTCCTTCATGGAATGCTCTACGCCCTAACTTTGCTAAGTTAGACACAGTTCCCATTAGTTCAAGGTTGGACAAAGCTCTTGCTGCACAGAGTTTCATAGAAAACTCCTCCAAGTACCAGCCGTGGCTCAGTGGGCAGCACTCTCGCCTCTGGGTCTGAAGGTCGTGGGGTCA
Organism: Squalus acanthias; assembly: GCA_030390025.1. Lineage (NCBI taxonomy): Eukaryota > Metazoa > Chordata > Chondrichthyes > Squaliformes > Squalidae > Squalus > Squalus acanthias. The sequence goes on along the minus strand of JASTWF010001054.1, from coordinate 53,176 downwards.
AGTCCCACTCCAGACACTTGAGCACATAATCCAGACTGACAGTCCCAGTGCAATACAAGAGGAACATAGGAAGAGGAGGAGGCCATTCAGCCCCTCGAGCCTGCTCCAACAGTCACTGAGATCAGGGCTGATCTGTACCGCATCCCCATTTACCCGCCTGTGCTCCATATCCCTTGATACCCTTACCCAACAAAAATGTATCAATCTCAGACAATTAAACAACTAACGGGAGGAAGAGGCTCCATGAACATCTCCATCCTCAATGATGGTGGAGCCCAGCACGTGAGTGCAAAGACAAGGCTGAAGTGTTTGCAACCATCTTCAGCCAGAAGTGCCGAGTGGATCCTCCATATCGGCCTCCTCCTGAGGTCCCCCACCATCACAGAAGCCAGTCTTCAGCCAATTCGATTCACTCCACATGATATCAAGAAACAGCTGAGCGCACTGGATACAGCAAAGGCTACGGGCCCCAACAACATTCCGGCTATCGTGCTGAAGACTTGTGCTCCAGAACTAGCCGCACCTCTAGCCAAGCTGTTCCAGTACAACTACAACATTGGCATCTATCCGACAATGTGGAAAACTGCCCAGGTATATCCTGTCCACAAAAAGCAGGACAAATCCAACCTGGCCAATTACTGCCCCATCAGTCTACTCTCAACCATCAGCAAAGTGATGGAATGGAAGGTGTTGTCGACAGCGCTATCAAGCGGCACTTACCAATAACCTGCTCACTGATGCCCAGTTTGGGTTCCGCCAGGACCACTTGGCTCCCGACCTCATTACAGCCTTGGTCCAAACACGGACAAAAGAGCTGAATTCCAGAGGTGAGGTGAGAGTGACTGTCCTTGACATCAAGGGGGGGGCAGTACTGAGGAAGCGCTGCACTGTCTGAGGGGCAGTACTGAGGGAGTGCTGCACTGTCGGAGGGGCAGTACTGAGGGAGTGTTGCACTGTTGGAGGGGCAGTACTGAGGGAGCGCTGCACTGTCGGAGGGGGAGTACTGAGGGAGCACTGTACTGTCTGAGTGTCAATACTGAGGGAGTGCTGTACTTTCGGAGGGGCAGTACAGAGCGAGCGCTACTTGTCGGAGGGGCAGTAATGTGGGAACGCTGCACTGTCGGAGAGGCAGTACTGAGTGAGCGCTGCACTGTCGGAGAGTGAATACTAAGGGAGCGCTGCACTGTCGGAGGGGCAGTATTGAGGGAGTGCTGCACTGTCGGAGGGGCAGTACTGAGGGAGCGCTGCACTGTCGGAGTTGCAGTACTGAGGGAGAGCCGCACTGTCGGAGGGGCAGTACTGAGGGAGCGCTGCACTGTCTGAGTGTTAATACTGAGGGAGCGCTGTACTTTCGGAGGGGCAGTACAGAGTGAGCGCTACTTGTCGGAGGGGCAGTACTGTGGGAACGCTGCACTGTCGGAGAGGCAGTACTGAGGGAGTGTTGCACAGTCGGAGGGGCAGTACTGAGGGAGTGCTGCACTGACGGAGGGGCAGTACTGAGGGAGCGCTGCACTGTCGGAGTTGCAGTACTGAGGGAGCGCTGCACTGTCGGAGTTGCAGTACTGAGGGAGCGCTACGCTGTCGGAGGGCAGTACTGAGGGAGCGCTGCACTGTCGGAGGGGCAGTACTGAGGGAGCGCTGCTCTGTCGGACGGGCAATACTGAGGGAGCGCTGCATTGTCAGAGGGGCAGTACTGAGGGAGTGCTGCACTGTCGAAGGGGCAGTACTGAGGGAGTGCTGCACTGTCGAAGGGGCAGTACTGAGGGAGCGCTGCACTGTCAGTGGGGCAGTAATGAGGGACCGCAGCACTGTCAGAAGGGCAGTACTGAGGGAGCGCTGTACTGTCGGAGGGGCAGGACTAAGGGAGCGCAACACTGTTAGAAGGGTAGTGCAGAGGGAGCACTGCACTGTCGGAGGGGCTGTACTGAGGCAGCGCTGCACTGTCAGAAGGGCAGTGCTAAGGGAGCGCTACACTGTCGGAGAAATATTACTGAGAGAGCGCTACATTGTCAGAGGGGCAGTACTGAAGGAGAGCCGTACTGTCGGAGGGGCAGTACTGAGGGGGCTCTGCACTGTCAGAAGGGCAGTGCTAAGGGAGCGCAACACTGTCGGAGGGGCAGTACTGAGGGAGCTCTGCACTGTTGGAGGGGCAGTACTGAGGGAGAGTTGCACTGTCGGAGGAGCAGTACCGAGGGAGTGCTGCACTTTCGACAGGGCAGTGCGGAGGGAGCGCTCCACTGTAGATGGGGCAGTACTGAGGGAGCACTGCACTGTCGGATGGCAGTACTGAGGGAGTGCTGCACTGTAGGAGGGGCAGTACTGAGGGAGTGCTGCACTGTCGGAGGGGCAGTACTGAGGGAGCGATGCACTGTAGGAGGGGCAGTACTGAGGGAGCGCTGCACAGTCGGAGGAGCAGTACCGAGGGAGTGCTGCACTGTCAGAGGGGCAGTACTGAGGGAGTGCTGCACTTTCAGAGGGGCTGTACTGAGGGAGTGCTGCGCTGTCGGAGGGGCAGTACTGAGGGAGCGCTGCTCTGTCGGACGGGCAATACTGAGGGAGCGCTGCACTGTCGGTGGGGCAGTACTGAGGGAGTGCTGCACTGTCAGAGCGGCACGAGTGAGAGAGAGCTGCACTGTTGACGGGGCAGGACTGAGGGAGAGTTGCACTGTCAGAGGGGCAGTACTGAGGGAGCCCTGCATTGTCAGAGGGGCAGTACTGAGGGAGCGCTGCACTGTCGGAGGTGCTGCACTGAGGGAGCGCTGCACTGTCAGAGGGGCAGTACTGAGGGAGCGCTGCACTGTCGGAGGGGCAGTACTGAGGGAGCGCTGCACTGTTAGAGGGGCAGTACTGAGGGAGCGTTGCACTGTCGGTGGGGCAGTACTGAGGGATCGCTGCACTGTCAGAGGGGCAGTACTGAGGGAGTGCTGCGCTGTCGGATGCGCAGTACTGAGGGAGCGCTGCACTGTCGGCGGGGCAGTACTGTGGGAGCGCCGCACTGTCGGAGGGGCAGTACTGAGGGAGCGCTGCACTCTCGACGGGGAATTATTGAGGGAGTGCTGCACTGTAGGAGGGGCAGTACTGAGTGAGCGCTGCACTGTCAGAGGGGCAGTACTGAGGTAGCGCTGCACTGTCAGAGGGGCAGTACTGAGGGAGCACTGCACTGTCAGAGGGGCAGTACTGAGGTAGCGCTGCACTATCAGAGGGGCAGTACTGAGGGAGTGCTGCACTGTCGGAATGGCAGTACTGACTGAGTGCTGCACTGTCGGAGGGGCAGTACTGAGGGAGCGCTGCACAGTCGGAGGGTCAGTACTGCGGGAGCGCCGCACTGTCGGAGGGGCAGTACTGAGGGAGCGCTGCACTGTTGGACGGGCAGTACTGAGGGAGCGCTGCTCTGTTGGACGGGCAATACTGAGGGACCGCTGCACTGTCGGAGGGGCAGTACTGAGGGAGTGCTGCACTGTCGGAGGGTCAGTACTGAGGGAGCGCCACACTGTCGGAGGGGCAGTACTGAGGGAGCGCTGCACTGTTGGACGGGCAGTACTGAGGGAGCGCTGCTCTGTTAGAGGGACACGAGTGAGAGAGAGCTGCACTGTTGACGGGGCAGTACTTAGGGAGCGCTGCACTGTCAGAGGGGCAGTACTGAGGGAGCGCTGCACTGTCGGAGGGGCAGTACTGAGGGAGCGCCGCACTGTCTGCGGGGCATTACTGAGGGAGTGCTGCACTGTCTGCGGGGCAGTACCAAGGGAGAGATGCGCTGTCAGTGGGGCAGTACTGAGGGAGCCCTGCATTGTTGGAGGGGCAGTACTGAGGGTGTGCTGCACTGGCGGAGGGTCAGTACTGAGTGAGCGCCGCACTGTTGGAGGGGCAGTACTGAGGGAGCGCTGCATTGTCGGAGGGGCAGTACTGAGGGAGCGCCGCACTGTCGGAGGGGCAGTACTGAGGGAGCGCTGCACTATCGATGGGGAATTATTGTGGGAGTGCTGCACTGTAGGAGGGGCAGTACTGATGGAGCGCTGCACTATCGACGGGGTATTATTGAGGGAGTGCTGCACTGTAGGTGGGGCAGTACTGAGGGAGCGCTGCACTATCGACGGGGAATTATTGAGGGAGTGCTGCACTGTAGGAGGGGCAGTACTGAGTGAGCGCTGCACTGTCGGAGGGGCAGTACTGAGGGAACGCCGCACTGTCGGAGGGGCAGTACTGAGGGAGTGCTGCACTGTCTGCGGGGCAGTACCAAGGGAGAGATGCACTGTCAGAGGGGCAGTACCGAGGGAGCCCTGCATTGTCGGAGGGGCAGTACAGAAGGTGTGCTGCACTGGCGGAGGGTCAGTACTGAGGGAGCGCTGCACTGTCGGAGGGGCAGTACTGAGGGAGTGCTGCACTGTCAGAGGGGCAGTACTGAGGGACTGCTGCACTGTCGGATGGGCAGTTCTGAGGGAGCGTTGCACTGTCAGAAGGGCAGTACTGAGGGATCGCTGCACTGTCGGAGGGGCAGTACTGAGGGAGCGTTGCACTGACGGTGGGGCAGTACTGAGGGAGCGCTGCATTGTCGGAGGGGCAGTACTGAGGGAGCGCTGCACTGTCAGAGGGGCAGTACTGAGGGAGCGCTGCACTGTCAGAGGGGCAGTACTGAGGGAGTGCTGCGCTGTCGGATGGGCAGTACTGAGGGAGTGCTGCACTGTCAGAGGGGCAGTACTGAGGGAGCGCAGCACTGTCGGAGGGGCAGTACTGAGGGAGCGCCGCACTGTTGGAGGGGCAGTACTGAGGGAGCGCCGCACTGTCAGAGGGACAGTACTGAGGGAGCGCTGCACTGTCGACGGGGAAGTACTGAGGGAGCGCTGCACTGTTAGAGGGGCAGTACTGAGGGAGCGCCGCACTGTCAGTGGGGCAGTACTGAGGGAGTGCTACGCTGTCGGATGGGCAGTACTGAGGGAGCGCTGCACTGTCGGAGGGGCAGTACTGAGGGAGCGTCGCACTGTCGGAGGGGCAATACTGAGGGAGCGCTGCACTGTCAGAGGGGCAGTACTGAGGGAGCGCCGCACTGTCGGAGGGGCAGTACTGAGGGAGCGCTGCACTATCGATGGGGAACTATTGAGGGAGTGCTGCACTTTAGGAGGGGCAGTACTGAGGGAGCGCTGCACTATCGATGGGGAATTATTGAGGGAGTGCTGCACTGTAGGAGGGGCAGTACTGAGGGAGCGCTGCACTGTCGGAGGGGCAGTACTGAGGGAGCGCTGCACTGTCGGAGGGGCAGTACTGAGGGAGCGCCGCACTGTCGGAGGGGCAGTACTGAGGGAGTGCCGCACTGTCGGAGGGGCAGTACTGAGGGAGTGCTGCACTGTCGGAGGGGCAGTAACGAGGGAGCGCCGCACTGTCGGAGGGGCAGTACTGAGGGAGCGCTGCACTGTCGGAGGGGCAGTACTGAGGGAGCGCCGCACTGTCGGAGGGGCAGTACTGAGGGAGTGCCGCACTGTCGGAGGGGCAGTACTGAGGGAGTGCTGCACTGTCGGAGGGGCAGTAACGAGGGTGTGCTGCACTGTCGACGGGGCATAAGAACATATCATAAGAAACAGGAGTAGGAGTAGGCCAGTGGGCCCCTCGAGCCTGCTCCGCCATTCAATAAGATCATGACTGATCCAATCTTGGCCTCAACACCACTTTGCCGCTCTCTCCCCATACCCCTTGACTCCCTGTAGTTCAAATGTCTGTCAATCTCCGCCTAGAATATATTCAGTGACTCCGCCTCCACAGCTCTCTGGGGAAGAGAATTCCAAAGATTCACCACCCTCAGAGAGAAGAAATTCCTCCTCATTTCCGATTTAAAAGGGTGCCCCCTTATTCTGAAACTATGTCCCCTAGTCCTAGATTCCCCCACGAGGGGAAACATCCTTTCTGCATCTACCCTGTCAATCCCCCTCAGAATCTTATATGTTTCAATAAGATCCCCTCTCATTCTTCTAAACTCCAATGAGTATAGGCCCAACCTGCTCAACCTTTCTTCATAAGACAACCCCTTCATCCCAGGAATCAACCTCGTGAACCTTCTCTGAACTGCCTCTAATGCAAGTATACCCTTCCTTAAACAAGGGGACCAAAACTGTACGCAGTACTCCAGGTGTGGTCTCACCAATGCCCTGTACAGTTGTATCGAGACTTCCCTACTTTTATACTCCATACCCCTTGCAATAAAGGCCAACATTCCATTTGCCTTCCTAATTATTTGCTGTACCTGCATGCTAACTTTTTGTGTTTCATGTACGGGTACACCCAGATCCCTCTGTACCGCAGCATTTTGTAATCTCTCCCCATTTAAATAATAATTTGGGACATGAATCTTGTCATTCATGTATGAAGTAATACTGGGCGGCCTGCTGGTGGCGCTGTCCAGGGAGAGTATAAATACTCGGGCATGGGCCCAGCTTGCGCAGGACATTCCTCAACAGGAACTAGTGAAGGACACAACTAGACCTCCATGTTGTAAAACAGTTGATTAAAGCTTTGTTTAACGCTTAGACCAAGTGCCGAGTAGTTTTCTTACGTCAATTTGCTTTTTTATTTTTCCTTCCAAAGTGGATAACCTCGCACTTTCCCACATTATACTCCATCTGCCAAATTTTTGCCCACTCACTTAACCTATCTATATCCCTTTGCAGACTCTTTGGGGTAGAAATTAGGTCGCGCCCCATTTGGGGCGCAAATATCGTCTGGACGCAAATATTAGCGCCTGGCGCTAATTATCGGCACTGACAGGAAACTTCACTTTTACCGCCCCGGGAGGTGAGTGGAGCGCTAAAGCAGGCGCTGCACACCTGTCTTAAGGCGCAAAGGCCGAGCAGTGAGGCGCTAACTCAGCGCACGAGCGCAGCGCAGCTGCTGCCAGTTAACGAGGGAACACAGACACACTGGCGCCGGACACTTCTTAAAGCGGGGGGGGCCAACTTGCTCCCCAGCCACACCCTGCTCATTGCAGCCTTGAATCTCAGCCTGGAGAGACCTGTGAATCCATTTTGCTGCCAAGCATGGAGAGGGTGAGAGAACGCGCTCATCGCTTCACCGAGCGGGCCTTGGATGCTCTGGTTGACGCAGTGGAGCGCAGACGATGTATGCTGTTCCCTGAGAGTGGCAGGAGGCCTTTGCCACGCGAGTTCAGAAGAATGTGGAGGGAGGTGGCTCAGAGCGTCTCCTCCAGGAGCATGGTGCCCAGGACCCATACTCAATGCCGCAAAAAGTTCAACGACCTCACTCGGGTCGTCAGGGTGAGTGGCTTTTTCTCAATACCTCTCCATCCCTCCATCTCAACCTCACTCTATGGCCAGAGGGTCTTAAAACCCCAATGCACAACACTCATCCAACACCTATGGCCCTTTCATCAAACACACACACACATTCCACACTTTGCATACAGTAAGGGCTATTCACCTATGGGAGGCACATCAGGCAAGACCATGGCTGCATACAGTAAGGGCTATTCACCTATGGGAGGAACATCAGGCAAGACCATGGCTGTATATTGTAAGGGCTATTCACCTATGGGAGACACATCAGGCAAGACCATGGCTGTATATTGTAAGGGCTATTCACCTATGGGAGGCACATCAGGCAAGACCATGGCTGTATATTTACTCAGATGCTGTCCTTTTTCTTGCAGGCTATGTTGGCTCATAATAGGAGACAGCAGCAACGGACAGGTGGAGGGCGGCTTCAGCTTCAACCCCTCAGCGATCTGGAGGAGCGCGTCCACAGGATTGTGGCAAGCCGGGTGATCGGTCCCGTTGCCACTGGAGACGCCGACCCCGTTCTGGACAGCAATGGTAAGGTCATCACCTTTTTGTCCTCTGTCCTTCCACTTGTCCCTCACAACACCAGCCTTTGACACTTTCAATCCAACTTGCTAACTCGCTGCACTTATTCCTCCCTTACTGCCACCCTGTCCTCACGCTAAAGCCACTCTTGTACCTCCCTGCTTTCAGATGGTGATTCACCAGCTGAGGAGATGGTCCCTGAAGCTGCCACTGGGAGTGATGCTGCAGCTGAGGAGGAAGAGGAAGTCGGAGCATCAGTGCCACCCTCTCCCGAGGAAGCCCATGGCCACACTGGGAACACGCCTTCCCCGGAGGGGAGCAGGGGGGAAGGGGCTGATGATGGTGAAGTTCCAGGACCCAGCGGGCTGCAGCAACGCCATGGGGGGGGGGTAGGGAAGAACGGGAGCCTTCTCCCCAGAGGGAGAGTATGCCAGACACTCCTACTGCAATGGACGCAGAGGAGGAGCGGCTGATTGCAGAAATGAACACCCAGGCGGTGGGCATGCACACTGAGCTCATGGGTGCAGTGGGAAGGGTGCCCGAATGCATTGAGTAACTGGCAAGGAGTGTGGAGCACTTCGCTGTAGCACAGGCGGATGCCACACTAATGCTTAGTGCTGCAATTCAGTCACTGGCTGCCGTGATCCCACCTCTGACTGCTCTCATACAGACTCAGATGGAGGCCACGCGAGCACAGACTGCTGCCAACCTCGATGGTTCGTGCACATGTCCCCGGGGCTGTCACCGCGCCGCAGCAGGCCAGCAATCTGTTCTCCGGCAGATTGCTCCGGATGCTGAAGTGCTGCCCCGTGGGAGTGCCAGTGTGTCGGGCGAGCAGGGAGTTGCTGGCCTCTCTCACGATGACAGCATTCCTGCTGCCAACACTGTCACTTCTCCACTGCACTTGCCACCGCCTGTAGGACAGACTGCTGCCGCCCATGCAGAGTTGGTGCAGTCTGCAGCCGGGCCCTCCAGGCCCAGAAGTGGTCGAGGCCGTCCTTCAGGGGCATCTGCAGTGTCAGGGTCTGACGAGCAGCAGCCTTCCACCAGCCTTGCTGCAGCCACTGAGGTCCCATTACGGAGGAGCAGTAGGGTTAGAAGGGGGGAAGTGCGCAAGGGAAGGAGATCACCCTCGAAGGGCAAAAAGTAGGAGGTGTGACAAAATGCTGGTCATTTTTTTATTAAAGGCCGAGGTTCATGGTCCAACTTTTGTTTAGTGTTTTGGACATTATCTCCAGGTTGTGAGAACCAGTTATGTTATTGACTGTTTTTTTGTGTTTATTTCTATGAGTTTGTCATGAGGAATTGACACACACAGAGTTTGTAAAATAAATAAGTTTCTGTATTCAAAATATACATGGCTGGTGGTTGGAATTATTGGTGCCTTGGCCGGCTTAGGGGTTGCGTGCTGGGTTGATTAGTGTTTGTAGCAATGGCAGGGGCCCTAGAAGCGGCTTGCTATTAGTCGTTGACGGACGGCCCTTGCAGTTTGACCATTGTGGGCCGCCCTCCCGCCTTGGTGCTGCTGATGATCATCGTCCTCGTCCTCTTCCTCCTCTTCCTCCTCCTCCTCTGGTGGTGCTACAAGGACTGGTGGCATTGGCTGGGTCCTGAGGATTGCCATGTTGTGCAACATGCAGCACACGACTACGAAGTTCGAAACTTGCTCAGGCGAGTACTGCAGGGATCCTCCGGAATGGTCCAGACAGCGGAACCGTTGTTTCAGCACGCCGATTGTGCGCTCAATAATGTTCCTGGTTGCTTGATGGCTTTCATTGTACCGCAGCTCAGCAGGGGTGTTTGGCGTACAGAGCGGTGTCATCAGCCAGGTGCTCAATGCGTACCCCTTGTCCCCGAGAAGCCAACCAACTGGCTGATGCGGTGCCTCGAAAACTTCTGCCACAGTAGTCTGGCGCAGGATGAAAGCATCGTGGCAGCTGCCCGGATAGTGGGCATTGACAGCGAGTATCACCTGTCTGTGGTCACAGACCAACTGCACATTCAAGGAATGGAACCCCTTTCTGTTCCTGAATTCCTCTGCATTCTCTCACGGAGCACGCAAAGCCACATGCGTGCAGTCAATGGCGCCCTGCACCATGGGGAAGCCCGCTACCCTCGCAAAGCCCATAGCACGGTCATGCTGCTTGTCTGGGGTCATAGGGAAAGAGATGAACTCTCGTCTCCTTCTGAAGAGGGCATTGGTGACCTGCCGGATGCAGCGATGCACCGCAAACTGGGAGATATTGGCGAGGTCCCCAACAGCAGCTTGGAATGAGCCAGTGGCGTAGAAGTTCAAAGCCACTGTGACCTTCACTGCCACCGACAGAGACGTCCTGGACCTCAGCTGAGGCTGCAGATCTGGCTGCAGCAGGTGGCAGAGCTCAGTGACCACCTCCTTGCTGAATCGCAGCCTTCGCAAACACAGCTCCTCGGACATATGGATGTAGGAGAGCTGTTCACGATATACCCTGGGAGGGTAAGCTCTCCTGTACATGCGCCTGATGGCCCTCCTCCGTCTGGCCATCATTGCCACTCTCTGTCTGCATCTCTGTATCCTCCGATTCAGCTGGAGCAGGACGGCGCCCCCAATCATTGCAGCCCCCATATTCTCTTTGCCAGAAAAGTAATGAGGTACAGCAACTAAAGTAGCAACAAAGTTAGGATGAACTAGGCAAAACTACCTCACAAAGCGTTGAGTCAATGTAGAAGTCTCTCTCTCTCTCTCTCCGAATCTCTCTCTCTCTCTCAGAACGAGTGGTGCATAAATGTCGACCACAGAAAAAGACAGGAAGAGGCCCCCTTTAAATAGCGCCCCCCCCAGCCCCACACCGATTGATAACGTTCCAGTCTTCCGGTCGTTGGAAGCGCCAGGCGGTAAGGCAGGGGGCGCCACTCAATTTCCGCTCCGGGGCGCCCCAAGGGCGTTGCACCATGGAATGACGTCACAATCTGCGCGCGCAGGTGGTCGCAGCGGTAAGTTTTAGCGCCGCCGCACAATCTCAAGTTAAGTTCTCGAGCGGCGCAAACAGCGCTGCGCCCGGGCGTTAGCAGCTTAACGCCCCATTAGCGCCCTCTTAAGGCGCTAATGGGAGGCGCAACCAAGTGAATTTTTACCTGTGTCCTCCTCACAACTTGCTAACCCACCTATCTTTGTATCATCAGCAAATTTGGCTACAGTACACTCGGTCCCTTCATCCAAGTCATTAATATAGATTGTGAATAGTTGAGGCCCCAGCACTGATCCCTGCTGCACCCCACTAGTTACTGATTGCCAACCTGAAAATGACCCATTTATCCCGACTCTCTGTTTTCTGTTAGTTAGCCAATCCTCTCTCCATGCCAATATATTACCCCCAACCCCGTGACCTCTTATCTTGTGCAGTAACCTTCTATGTGGCACCTTATTGCATGCCTTCTGGAAATCCAAATACACCACATCCACTGGTTCCCCATTATCCACCCTGCTCGTTACATCCTCAAAGAACTCCAGCAAATTTGTCAAACACGATTTCCCTTTCATAAAACTATGTTGACTCTGCTTGATTGTCTTATGATTTTCTAAATGTCCTGCTATTACTTCCTTAATAATGGATTCCAGCATTTTCCCAATGACAGATGTTAGACTAACTGGCCTATAGTTTCCTGCTTTCTGTCTCCCTCCTTTCTTGATCGTGGCGTTACATTTGCGGTTTTCCAATCCGCTGGGACCTCTCCAGAATCCAAGGATATTTGGTAGATTACAACCAATACATCCACTATCTCTGCAGCCACCTCTTTTAAGACCCAAGGATGCAGGCCATCTGGTCCAGGGGACTTGTCGGCCTTTAGCCCCATTAGTTTGCCTAGTACTTTGTCTCTAGTGATAGAGATTGTTTTAAGTTCCTCCCTCCCTATAGCCCCTTGATTATCTATTATTATTGGGATGTTTTTAGTGTCTTCTACCGTGAAGACCGATCCAAAATAATTGTTTAGAGTCTCTGCCGTTTCTCTATTTCCCATTATTTATTCCTGGAACAAAGTGTCCAGGTAACTCTCCCCCTCCCTGATTCATCCCAGCAGTAAATCCCAGCAGTGAGTCCCAGCAGTGAGTCCCAGCAGTAAATCCCAGCAGTGAGTCCCAGCAGTAAATCCCAGCAGTAAATCCCAGCAGTAAATCCCAGGAGTGAGTCCCAGCAGTAAATCCCAGCAGTGAATCCCAGCAGTAAATCCCAGCAGTGAGTCCCAGCAGTGAGTCCCAGCAGTAAATCCCAGCAGTGAATCCCAGCAGTGAGTCCCAGCAGTGAGTCCCAGCAGTGAGTCCCAGCAGTAAATCCCAGTAGTGAGTCCCAGCAGGAAATCCCAGCAGTGAATCCCAGCAGTGAGTCCCAGCAGTGAGTCCCAGCAGTGAGTCCCAGCAGTAAATCCCAGCAGTAAATCCCAGCAGTGAGTCCCAGTCCCATCCTCTAAGTGACCAACATTTACTTTAGCTACTCTCTTCCTTTTTATATACCTGTAGAAACTCTTACTCTCTGTTTTTATATTATTTGCTAGTTTACTCTCATAGTCTATCTTCTCCCTCTTCTCCCTGTCAGCGGAGCAGTACTGAGGGAGCGCCGCACTGTCGGAGGGGCAGTACTGAGGGAGTGTCGGAGGGGCGGTACTGAGGGAGTGCTGCACTGTCGGAGGGGCAGTACTGAGGGAGCGCTGCACTGTCAGAGGGGCAGTACTGAGGCAGCGCTGCACTGTCGAAGTGGCAGTACTGAGGGAGCACTGCACTGTCGGAGGGGCAGTACTGAGGCAGCGCTGCACTGTCGAAGTGGCAGTACTGAGGGAGTGCTGCACTATCAGAAGGGCAGTGTTAAGGGAGCGCTACACTGTCGGAGAAACATTACGGAGAGAGCGCTACATTGTCAGAGGATCAGTACTGAGGGAGCGCTGCACTGTCGGAGGGTCAGTAGTGAGGGAGCGCTGCACTGTCGGAGGGGCATTACTGAGGGGGCGCTGCACTGTCAGAAGGGCAGTGCTAAGGGAGCGCTACACTGTCGGAGGGGCAGTACTGAGAGAGAGCTGCACTGTCGATGAAGCAGTAATGAGTGGGTGTTGCACTGTCAGAGGGGCAGGACTGAGAGAGAGCTGCACTGTCGACGGGGCAGTACTGAGGGAGAGTTGCACTGTCGGAGGGGCAGTACTGAGCGAGCGCTGCATTGTCGGCGGGGCAGTACTGAGGGAGTGCTGCACTGTCGGAAGGGCAGTACTGAGGGAGCGCTGCACTGTCGGAGGGGCAGTACTGAGGGAGTGTTGCACTGTCGGAGGGGCAGTACCGAGGGATTGCTGCACTGTCGGAGGGGCAGTACTGAGGGAGTGCTGCACTGTCGGAGGGGCAGTACTGAGGGGGCGCTGCTCTGTCGGACGGGCAATACTGAGGAGCGCTGCACTGTCGGAGGGGCAGTACTGAGGGAGTGCTGCACTGTCTGCGGGGCAGTACCGAGGGAGAGTTGCACTGTCAGAGGGGCAGTACCGAGGGAGCCCTGCATTGTCGGAGGGGCAGTACTGAGTGAGTGCTGCACTGTCGGAGGGGCAGTACCGAGGGAGCGCTGCACTGTCGGAGGGGCAGTACTGAGGGAGCGCTGCACTGTCGACGGGGCAGTACTGAGGGAGTGCTGCACTTGAGGAGGGTTAGTACTGAGGTTCTGCTGCACTGTCGGAGGGGCAGTACTGAGGGAGCGCCGCACTGTCGGAGGGGCAGTACTGAGGGAGCGCTGCACTGTTGGAGGGGCAGTACTGAGGGAGCGCTGCACTGTTGGAGGGGCAGTACTGAGGGAGCGCTGCACTGTTGGAGGGGCAGTACTGAGGGAGCGCTGCACTGTTGGAGGGGCAGTACTGAGGGAGCGCCGCACTGTCGGAGGGGCAGTACTGAGGGAGCGCTGCACTGTTGGAGGGGCAGTACTGAGGGAGTGCTGCACTGTCGACGGGGCAGTACTGAGGTTCTGCTGCACTGTCGGAGGGGCAGTACTGAGGGAGCACTGCACTGTTGGAGGGGCAGTACTGAGGTTCTGCTGCACTGTCGGAGGGGCAGTACTGAGGGAGCGCCGCACTGTCGGAAGATGAGGTGCTGTTCCTCGAGCACCTTCCGATTAGGCACTTTACAGCCGTCCGGACTCAATATCGAGTTCAACAATTTCAGATCATAACCTCGGCCCCTACCACACATATATATATATACATTTTATCCACCCTTTTGGTTTGTGCCTTTTCCCTTTTTTTCTCTCTCCCCCCACGGCAGCTGTCTCTCATTCTGCCAGCATTTCACACTTCACACTTCTGAGCCATCTTTTATTTCTTAACCTGTCCTATTACCATCTCGTCTTGCCTTGAGCATCTCTTAATGTCTCTACTTACCATAGACCTCCCCCCTTTTGTTCTTTTATTCCTCCCCCCAGCCTCGCACTTGCTTTTTTATCTGTTTCATTTCCTGCTTTTTTCTCAGTTCTGACAAAGGGTTTTGACCTGAAACGTTAACTCTGTTTCTCTCTCCACGGATGTTGCCTGGCCTGCTGAGTTTTTCCAGCGTTTTCTGTTGTTGTTTCAATTTTCCAGCATCCACAGTATTTTGCTATTGCAACTAATTTTTCTTATTTGGAAAGAGGAGAGCATGCCAGGGAATCTCAGAGATGCCGTAATCGTGACCATCTTCAAGAAAGTTGACAAGTCCGATTGCGGTAATTACAGAGGAGTCTCCCTGCTGTCTGCCACAGGGAAAGTCATCGCAAGAATCCTCCTCAATCGCCTTCTCCCAGTGGCTGAAGAGCTCCTCCCAGAGTCGAAATGCGGATTCCGCCCACTAAGGGGCACAATGGACATGATCTTCACCGCGCGTCAACTACAAGAGAAATGCAGGGAACAGCACCAACTGCTGTACATGGCCTTCTTTGACCTCACAAAGGCCTTCGACACTGTCAACCGTGAGGGATTACGGAGTGTCCTCCTCAAATTCGGCTGCCCTCAAAAGTTTGTCACCATCCTCCGCCTGCTTCACGACGACATGCAAGCTGTGATCCTGACCAACGGATCCACCACAGACCCAATTCACGTATGGACCAGGGTCAAGCAAGGCTGTGTCATCACACCAACGCTCTTCTCAATCTTCCAGGCTGCAATGCTCCATCTCACCCTCAGTAAGCTCCCCGCTGGAGTGGAGCTAATCTACAGAACAAACGGGAAACTGTTCAACCTCCTTCGCCTCCAGTCCAGATTCAAGGTCGTCCCATCCTCTGTCGTCGAATTACAGTATGCAGATGACGCTTGCGTCTGCGCACACTCTGAGGCCGAACTCCAAACCATCGTCAACACCTTCACCAAAGGGTATGAGAGCATGGGCCTTACACTAAACATCCGTAAGACAAAGGTCCTCTACCTTGGACAATGTGGACCACTTTCCATACCTCGGGAGCCTACTGTCAACAAGGGCAGACGTCGATGACGAAGTCCAACACCGCCTTCAGTGTGCCAGTGCAGCCTTCGGTCGCCTGAGGAAGAGAGTGTTTGAAGACCAGGACCTCAAACCTGTCACCAAGCTCATGGTCTACAGAGCAGTAGTGATACCGCCCTCCTGTATGCTTCAGAGACATGGACCATGTACAGCAGGCACCTCAAAGCACTGGAGAGGTACCACCAACGCTGCCTCCGCAAGATCCTGCAAATCCATTGGCAGGATAGGCTCACCAACGTCAGTGTTCTTGCTCAGGCCAACATCCCCAGCATCGAAGCTTTGACCACGCTCGATCAGCTCCGATGGACGGGCCACATTGTCCGCATGCCCGATACGAGACTCCCAAAACAAGCGCTCTACTCGGAGCTCCGACACGGCAAGAGAGCCCCAGGTGGGCAGAGGAAACACTTCAAGGACACCCTCAAAGTCTCCTTGAAAAAGTGTAAGATCCCCACCGACACCTGGGAATCCCTGGCCCAAGACCGCACAAAGTGGAGGAGAAGCATCCGGGAAGGTGCCGAACACCTCGAGTCTCTTCGCCGGGAGCAAGCGGAAGCCAAGCGCAGGCAGCGGAAGGAGCGCACATCAACCCAAGCACCCCACCCACCAGCCCCTTCAACCACTGTCTGCCCCACCTGTGACAGAGACTGTAGGTCTCGCATTGGACTCATCAGTCACCTGAGAACTCATTTTTAGTGTGGAAGCAAGTTCAGAGGGACTGCCTAAGAAGAAGAAGAAGTCAGGGGGATAGATACTGTTCTCTGCAGCCGTGAAAGAGAGTCCCGAAGGCTGTGTTGCCTGCCCAGTGCCAGGGTTAAGGATATCTCCTCACAGCTGGAGAAGAACTTGGAGTGGGAAGGGGAGGATCCAGTTGTCGTGGTCCATGTAGGAACCAACGACATAGGTAGAACTAAGAATGAGGTTCTGCTGAGGGAGTTTGAGGAGCTAGGGTCTAAATTAATAAACAGAACCACAGGGGTAATAATCTCTGGATTACTACCTGAGCCACGCGCAAATTGGCATAGGGGCAAGCAGCTCAGAGAGTTAAATGCGTGGCTCAAAGAGTGGTGTGGGAAGAGGAGTTTCAATTCATGGGGCACTGGCACCAATACTGGGGAAAGAGGGAGCTGTTCCGTCGGGACGGGCTCCACTTAACATAGAAACATAGAACACAGTAAAATAGGAGCAGGAGTAGGCCATTCGGTCCTTCGAGCCTGCTCCGCCATTCAATATGATCATGGCTGATCCTCTATCTCAATACCATATTCCCGCTCTCTCCCCATATCCCTTGATGCCTTTTGTGTCTAGAAATCTATCTATCTCCTTCTTAAATATATTCAGTGACTTGGCCTCAACAGCCTTCTGTGGTAGAGAATTCCACAGGTTCACCATCCTCTGAATGAAGAAATTTCTCCTCATCTTTTACAGCGAGAAGTGAGCGGAGCAGCGAGGCTATAAAAGCCTGCGGTATCCAGAGGCTGGTCAGGAGCGGAGAGAGCCGAGGCCCGGTGAGTATCTAAACTCACTTTCGCGGGCTTTTGTTTACAGAGGCTGGTGTCGGGGGCGGAGAGAGCCGAGGCCCGGTGAGTATCTAAACTCACTTTCGCGGGCTTTTGTTTGCAGAAGTTTACCAATCTCAGACCGGCGGCGGCGTTCCAGAGCCACGTTACGATTCAAAACGTGACGTGGGCAGGAGGGAGCGGCTGATTGGGTGAGTATGGCAGGTTAGTATTTATACTACTTTATAGTTTGATAGTTAAGGTTCATAGTTTATAAAGTTTCAAAGATCTTAATTTTGTGATTATAATTTCTAGTGCTAGTAACCAAGGGCCCTTGAGTAATTCATTTAATTGAGTGAAATTGGTGGTATTGATTTGATTTAATTAAAGTTCAATTAATTAAA
The DNA here is from genome assembly GCA_030390025.1 of Squalus acanthias. Lineage (NCBI taxonomy): Eukaryota > Metazoa > Chordata > Chondrichthyes > Squaliformes > Squalidae > Squalus > Squalus acanthias. The sequence continues at coordinate 36,003 of JASTWF010001054.1, read as the reverse complement.
GGGTAAGTCATGGCAGGACAGCCCAGCCCCGTGTTGTGCTCCTCCTGCTCTATGTGGGAAATCAGGGACCCTTCCGGTGTCCCTGACGACCATGTGTGCGGGAAGTGTATCCAGCTGCAGCTACTGACAGCCCGCATTGCGGCGCTGGAGCTGCGGCTGGATGCATATTGGAGCACTCGCGATGCTGAGAACCTCGTGGATAGCACGTTTAGTGAGTTGGTGACACCGCATGTGAAAGGTGTACAGGCAGGAAGGGAATGGGTGACCACCAGGCAGAGTAGGAGGTGCAGGCAGGTAGTGCAGGGGTCCCCTGTGACCATCCCCCTCTCAAACAGATATACCGCTTTGGATACTGTTGGGGGGGATGACTTAGGGGAAGGCAGCAGCAGCCAACTTCCTGGCACCATGTGCGGCTCTGCTGCACAGGCTGGGAGGAAAAAGAGTGGAAGAGCTATAGTGATAGGGGACTCAATTGTAAGGGGAATAGATAGGCGTTTCTGCGGCCGCAACCGAGACTCCAGGATGGTGTGTTGCCTCCCTGGTGCAAGGGTCAAGGACGTCTCGGAGTGGCTACAGAACATTTTGGAGGGGGAGGGCAAACAGCCAGCTGTCGTGGTGCACATAGGCACCAACGATATAGGTAAAAAAGGGGATGAGGTCCTAAAAGCAGAATATAGGGAGTTAGGAGGTAAATTAAAAAATAGGACCTCAAAGGTAGTAATCTCAGGATTGCTACCAGTGCCACGTGCTAGTCAGAGTAGAAATAGGAGGATATTTCAAATGAATACGTGGCTAGAGGAATGGTGCAACGGGGAGGGATTCAAATTCCTGGGACATTGGAACCGGTTCTGGGGGAGGTGGGACCAGTACAAACCGGACGGTCTGCACCTGGGCAGGGCTGGGACCGCTGTCCTAGGGGGAGTGTTTGCTAGTGCTGTTGGGGAGGATTTAAACTAATGTGGCAGGGGGTTGGGAACCTGAGCAGGGAGACAGAGGAAAGCATGTCAGGAAGGGACAGAAGGTATGGAGTAAAAGGTAAAGTGTTAAATAAGGAAAAAGCAGGAAGTAAGTGTCGCAAAACACATTTGAAAGTTCTTTATCTGAATGCACGTAGCATTCGTAACAAAATTGACGAGTTAACGGCACAAATAACTATGTATGGGTATGATCTTGTGGCCATTACAGAAACATGACTGCAGGGTGACAACGTCTGGGAATTAAATATGCCAGGGTATTTAACAATCAGGAAGGACAGGCAGGAAGGAAGGGGAGGTGGGGTGGCTATGTTATTAAAGGAAGGAATCACTGTAATACAGAGAAATGATATTGGGTCAAAAGATCAGGATAATGAAACAGTTTGGGTAGAGATTAGGAATAATAAGGGGGAAAAAACACTGGTGGGCATAGTATATAGGCCTCCTAATAGTTGCAAATCTGTTGGAAGAAGTATTAATCAGGAAATAGTTGGGGCATGTAATAAGGGAACAGCTATAATTATGGGGGATTTTAACTATCATATAAACTGGACAAATCAAATTGGGCAGGGCAGCCTTGAGGAAGAGTTTATTGAGTGTCTTAGGGATGGATTTCTTGAGCAGTATGTAACTGATCCCACAAGGGGGCAAGCAACCTTGGACCTGGTACTGTGTAATGAGTCTGGATTAATTAATAATGTCCTAGTTAAGGATCCCCTTGGAATGAGTGACCATAACATAGTTGAATTCCATATCCAATAAGAGGGTGAGAAGGTTGGTTCTCAAACAAGCATACTGAGCTTGAATAAAGGAGACTATGATGGCATGAGAGCAGAATTGATTAAAGTGGATTGGGAAAATAGATTAAAGGGTAAGACGGTACATGAGCAGTGGTGTTCATTCAAGGAGTTATTTTACAACTTTCAAAATAAATATATTCCACTGAGGAAAAAAGGGTGTAAAAGAAATGACAGCCATCCATGGCTAAGTAAAGAAATTAAAGAAAGTATCCAACTAAAAACAAGGACATATAAGGTAGCCAGTTAGTGGGAGGATAGAAGATTGGGAAGTCTTCAAAAGACAACAAAAAGTAACTAAAGGATTGATTAAGAAAGGGAAAATAGACTATGAAAATAAATTAGCAAAAAATATAAAAACAGATAGCAAGAGTTTCTATAGTTATATAAAAAGAAAAAGGGTGGTTAAGGCAAACGTAGGTCCCTTAGAGGATGAGACCGGGAAATTAATGGTGGGAAACATGGAGATGGCAAAAATGCTGAACAAATATTTTGTTTCAGTCTTTACGGTAGAGGACACTAAGAATATCCCAACACTGGACAAACAGGGGGCTCTAGTGGGGGAGGAGCTAAATACGATTAAAATCACTAAGGAATTGGTACTCAGTAAAATAATGGGACTCAAGGCAGATAAATCCCCTGGACCTGATGGCTTACATCCTAGGGTCTTGAGGGAAGTGGCAGTAGGAATTGTGGATGCTTTGGTAATAATTTTCCAAAACTCCCTGGACTCAGCAAAGGTCCCGGCAGATTGGAAAACTGCTAATGTAACACCCTTATTTAAAAAGGGTAGTAGGCAGAAGGCTGGAAATTATAAACCAGTTAGCCTAACATCTGTGGTGGGTAAAATTTTGGAGTCTATTATTAAGGAGACAGTAACGGAACATTTAGATAAACATAATTTAATAGGACAAAGTCAGCATGGCTTTATGAAGGGGAAGTCATGTCTGACAAATTTGCTCGAGTTCTTTGAGGACATAACGTACAGGGTGGATAAAGGGGAACCAGTAGATGTAGTGTATTTAGACTTCCAGAAGGCATTCGACAAGGTGCCACATAAAAGATTATTAATCAAGATAAAAAATCACTGGATTGGGGGTAATATTCTGGCATGGGTGGAGGATTGGTTATCTAACAGGAAGCAGAGAGTTGGGATAAATAGTTCATTCTCGGACTGGCAACCAGTAGCCAGTGGTGTTCCGCAGGGGTCGGTGCTGGGTCCCCAACTCTTTACAATCTATATTAACGATTTGGAGGAGGGGACTGAGTGTAACATATCAAAGTTTGCAGATGATACAAAGATGGGAGGGAAAGTAGAGAGTGAGGAGGACATAAAAAACCTACAAGGGGATATAGACAGGCTGGGTGAGTGGGCAGAGATTTGGCAGATGCAATACAATATTGGAAAATGTGAGGTTATGCACTTTGGCAGGAAAAATCAGAGAGCAAGTTATTATCTTAATGGCGAGAAACTGGAAAGTACTGCAGTACAAAGGGATCTGGGGATCTTGGTGCAAGAAAATCAAAAAGTTAGTATGCAGGTGCAGCAGGTGATCAAGAAAGCCAATGGAATGTTGGCTTTTATTGCTAGGGGGATAGAATATAAAAACAGGGAGGTATTGCTGCAGTTGTATAGGGTATTGGTGAGACCGCACCTGGAGTACTGCATACAGTTTTGGTGTCCATACTTAAGAAAAGACATACTTGCTCTCGAGGCAGTACAAAGAAGGTTCACTCGGTTAATTCCGGGGATGAGGGGGTGGACATACGAGGAGAGGTTGAGTAGATTGGGACTCTACTCATTGGAGTTCAGAAGAATGAGAGGCGATCTTATTGAAACATATAAGATTGTGAAGGGGCTTGATCGGGTGGACGCGGTGAGGATGTTCCCAATGATGGGTGAAACTAGAACTAGGGGACATAATCTTAGAATAAGGGGCTCCTCTTTCAAAACTGAGATGAGGAGAAACTTTTTCACTCAGAGGGTAGTGGGTCTGTGGAATTTGCTACCCCAGGAAGCTGTGGAAGCTACTTCATTAAATAAATTTAAAACAGAAATAGACCGTTTCCTAGAAGTAAAGGGAATCAGGGGTTACGGGGAGCGGGCTGGAAATTGGACATGAGTTTGAGTTCGGATCGGTCAAGGCCCTGTGGGTGGCGGAGCGGGCCCAGGGGCCGAGTGGCCTGGTCCTGCTCCTGCTTCTTGTGTTCTTTAGAGTTGAGGTTGGATCAGATCAGCCATGATCTCATTGAATGGCGGAGCAGGCTCGAGGGGCCGATTGGTCTACTCCTGCTCCTATTTCTTATGTTCTTATGTTCTCAGTCCTAAATGTCCTACCCCGTATCCTGAGACTGTGATCACTCGTTCTAGACCCCCCAGCCAGGGGAAACATCCTCCCTGCATCCACTCTGTCTAGCCCTGTCAGAATTGTATACGTTTCAATGAGATCCCCTCTCATTCTTCTAAACTCTAGTGAATACAGGCCTAGTCGACCCAATCTCTCCTCATATGACAGTCCTGCCATCCCAGGAATCAGTCTGGTGAACATTCGCTGCACTCCCTCTATGGCAAGTATATCCTTTCTTAGGTATGGAGACCAAAACTGCACACAGTACTCCAGGTGTGGTCTCACCAAGGCTCTGTACAACTGTAGTAAGACATCCTTGCTCCTGTACTCAAATCCTCTTGCAATGAAGGCCAACATACCATTTGCCTTCCTAACTGCTTGCTGCACCTGCATGTTTGAAGCATAGAAGCATAGAAGATAGGAGCAGGAGTAGGCCATTCGGCCCCTTGAGCCTGCTCCGCCATTTAATGAGATCATGGCTGATCATCCAAATTCAGTACCCTGTCCCTGCTTTCTCCCCATATCCCTTGATCCCTTTAGCTTTAAGAAATATATCTATCTCCTTCTTGAATATATTTAATGAATTGGCCTCAACTGCCTTCTGTGGTAGAGAATTCCACAGGTTCACCACTCTCTGGGTGAAGGAATTCCTCCTCATCTCAGTCCTAAATGGCTTACCCCTTATCCTTAGACTGTGACCCCTGGTTCTGGACTCCCCCGCCATCGGGAACATCCTTCCTGCATCTAGTCTGTCTGGTCCTGTTAGAATTTTATAAGTTTCAATGAGATCCCCTCTCATTCTTCTAAACTCTAGCAAATATAAGCCTAATCAACCCAATCTCTCTTCATACGTCATTCCTGCCATCCCAGGTATCAGTCTGGTAAATCTTCGCTGCACTCCCTCCATGGCAAGAACATCCTTCCTCAGATAAGGTGACCAAAACTACACACAATACTCAAGGTGTGGTCTCACCAAGGCCTTGTACAACTGCAGCAAGACATCCTTGCTCCTGTACTCGAATCCTCTCGCTATGAAGGCCAACATACCATTTGCCTTCTTAACCGCCTGCTGCACCTGCATGCTTACCTTCAGCGACTGGTGCTCAAGGACTCCCAGGTCTCGTTTCACTTCCCCTTTTCCCAATCTATTGCCGTTCAGATAATAATCTGTCTTCCTGTTTTTGCCACCAAAGTGGATAACCTCGCATTTATCCACATTATACTGCATCTGCCATGCATCTGCCCAATCACCCAACCTGTCCAAGTCATACTGGAGTTTCTCTGCATCCTCCTCACAGCACACACGCCCACCCAGCTTTGTGTCGTCTGCAAACTTAGAGATATTACATCTAGTTCCCTCGTCTAGATCATTAATATATATTGTGAATAGCTGGGGTCCTAGCACCGATCCCTGCGGTACCCCACTAGTCACTGCCTGCCACTCGGAAAAAGACCCATTTATTCCAACTCTTTACTTGCTTTCTGCCAACCAGTTCTCTATCCAAATCAGTACCTTACCCCCAATCCCATGTGCTTTAACTTTGCACACTAATCTCTTATGCGGGACCTTATCGAAAGCCTTCTGAAAGTCCAAATTCACCACATCCACTGGTTCTCCCTTATCTATTTTATCAGTTACATCCTCAAAAAATTCCAGTAGATTAGTCAGGCATGATTTACCTTTTGTAAATCCATGTTGACTTTGTCCGATCCTGTCACTGTTTTCCAAGTGCTCTGCTATTACATCTTTTATAATGGACTCTAGCATTTTCCCCACTACTGATGTCAGGCTTACCGGTCTATAATTCCCCATTTTCTCTCGACCACCTTTTTTGAAATAGTGGGGTAACATTAGCTACCCTCCAATCCATGGGAACTGTTCCAGAGTCTATAGAATTTTGAAAGATGACCAGCAATGCATCTACTATTTCTAGGGCCACTTCCTTAAGTACCCTAGGATGTAAATGATCAGGCCCTGGGGATTTATCGGCCTGCAATCCCATTAATTTCCCTAACACCATTTCCCTACAAATACTGATTTCATTCAATTCCTCCCTCTCATTCGACCCTATGTTCCCTGACATCTCTGGGAGTTTATTTGTGTCCTCCTTTGTGAAGACAGAACCAAAGTATGTATTTAATTGGTCTGCCATTTCTTTGTTCCCCATTATAAATTTCCCTGATTCTGACTGCAAGGGACCTACGCTTGACTTCACCAATCTTTTTCTCTTCACATATCTATAGAAGCTTTTACAGTCAGTTTTTATGTTCCCTGAAAGCTTACTCTCATATTCTATTTTCCCCCTTTTAATTAATCCCTTTGTCCTCCTTTGCTGAATACTAAACTGCTCCCAATCCTCAGGTTTGCTGCTTTTTCTGGCCAATTTATATGTCCTCTCCTTGGATCTTATGCTATCCCTAATTTCCCTTGTTAGCCACGGTTGAGTCACCTTTTTTGTTTTATTTTCATGCCAAACAGGGATGAACAAATTCTGTAGTTCATCCATGCGATCTTTAAATGTTTGCCATTGCCTATCCACCGTCAACCCTTTAAATAATGCTCCCCAATCCATCCTAGCCAACTCGCGCCTCATACCTTCGTAGTTTCCTTTATTTAAATTCAGGACCTTAATCTCTGAGTCAACTACTTCACTCTTCATCTTAATGAAGAATTCTATCATATTATGATCGCTCCTCCCCAAAGGGCCTCGCACAACAAGATTGCTAATTAATCCTTTCTCATTACATAATACCCAGTCTAAGATGGCCTGGTCTCTAGTTGGTTTCTCGACATATTGGTCCAGGAAACCATCCCGTATACACTCTAGGGATTCCTCCTCCACAGTATTGTTACTAATTTGGTTCGTCCAATCTATATGTAGATTAAAGTCACCCATGATAACTGCTGTGCCCTTATTACATGCATCTCTAATTTCCCATTTAATGCCATCCCCAACCTCAGCATTACTGTTTGGGGGTCTGTATACAACTCCCACTAACGTTTTCTGCCCCTTGATATTTCTCAGCTCTACCCATACATATTCCACATCATCAGAGCTAATATCCTCCCTTACTATTGTGTTAATCTCCTCTTTAACCAGCAATGCTACCCCAACTCCTTTTCCTTTTTGTCTGTCCTTCCTGAATATTGAATACCCCTGGATGTTGAATTCCCAGCCTTGGTCACCCTGGAGCCATGTCTCCGTAATCCCAATTATATCATATCCGTTTACATCTATTTGCGCAGCTACTTCATCCACCTTATTACGAATGCTTCTCGCATTTAGACACAAAGCCTTCAGGCTTGTTTTTTTAACACTCTTTGTCCTTTTAGAATTATTATTTACTGTAGCCCTGTTTGATTTACACCCTTGATTTCTCTGCCTTCCACTTTTGCTTTTCTCCTTCCTGTCTTTTGCTTCTATCCTTGCTTCCCTTTCCTCTGTCTCCCTGTACAGGTTCCCAACCCCCTGCCATTTTAGTTTAAACCCTCCCCAACAGCACTAGCAAACACTCCCCCTAGGACATCGGTCCCGGTCCTGCCCAGGTGCAAACCGTCCAGTTTGTACTGGTCCCACCTGCCCCAGAACCGGTTCCAATGTCCCAGGAATTTGAATCCCTCCCCCTTGCACCATTTCTCTAGCCACTGTGACTGGTGTACAAGGACACCCAGGTCCCTTTGTACATCAGCATTTCCCAATCTATCTCCATTTAAATAATACTCTACCTTTCTGTTTTTCCTACTGAAGTGGATAACTTCACATTTATCCACGTTATACTGCATCTGCCATGTATTTGCCCACTCACTCAACTTGTCTAAATTGCCTTGAAGCCTCTTTGCATCCTCTTCACAACTCACAATCCCACCTAGTTTTGTGTCGTCAGCAGACTTGGAAATATTACATTTGGTTCCCTCATCCATATCATTGAAATATATTGTGAATAGCTGGGGCCCAAGCACTGATCCCTGCGGTACCCCACTAGCACTAGTCACCGCCTGCCACCCCGAATCCTACTCTCTGTTTCCTGTCTGTTAACCAATTTTCAATCCATGCCAGTATATTACCGCCAATCCTGGGCTGGGACCAGCGTCCTGGCGAATCGAATAACTAGGGCTGTAGATAGGGCTTTGAACTAAAAAAAGGGGGGGAGGAGTCAGGTGAGGGGAAATTTAGAAATCTAAAGAGAAAGTTCAAGGTCATACAGCAGTGCAGCGATTTGGGTAAAAATAAGCAGAGTGTGACAGGAAGGGACAGAGAGTTTAACGGTAGCAGTGCAGCAGAGAATAAGGTCAAAGCAGGGAATAATGGTAAAAAAATTAAATTAAAGGCTCTTTATCTGAATGCACGAGGCATTCGTAACAAGATAGACGAACTAGTGCCACAAATACAGATAAATGGGTTTGATCTAATAGCCATTACAGAGACATGGTTGCAAGGTGTCCAAGGTTGGGAACTAAATGTTCCAGGGTACTTGGGGGGAAAAATTGAGTCGCGCCCCCGTTGAGGCGCTAACTTCGCTGGGGCACTACATTTAGCACCCCGGAAAAATTAGTGCCCCCGCCAAAATTGAGTGGTAGCGCCCCGAGAGGGAAGCAGGGCACTATTAGAAGCGTCCCGCCTCCCTCTTGGGGTGCTTAAAGGGGCGGGGCCTTGCACAGTGCGACCCGGGGCCTAGCTGGGCCACCGCAGATCGGAGTGCCGGAAAAAGAGCCCAGCACTCAAGAGACGAGCCGGGCTCATGGAGCGCAGCTGGCACTCCGCGGGGGGCTGGTCAGGAGGCCGGGGATGGCAGCAGAGGCAGGTGCTGGCAGGCGGCCAGCAACAAAAATGGCCGGCCGGCATCTCGCCTTTAAATAGCCCCGCCCCGGCCACAGGTAGGCTCCCCTGACCCCGTCGGACATAGCGTCCGGCGGCAAGTCAGGGGGCGCTACCGAAGATCGCGGCTGGGGTGCGAGCGGGGCGCTGTGCACGGCGATTACGTCATTGCCAGAGGCGCAGCGCCATGGGGCGCTAACGGTTACCGCCGCCGCTGAAGTTCGCAGGAGGCGTTGGCGGTGCTGCGCCCAGGCGCTGGTTGCTTTGTGCCCCGGTAGCGCTCTCTTAGGCTGCTAACGGGAGGCACAAAGTAACCGAAATTTTCCCCCTTGACATTTCGAAAAGACAGGCAGAATGGAAAAGGAGGGGGAGTAGCCCTAATAATAAAGGATGACATAAGGACAGTAGAGAGAAAGGATCTCGGCTCGTAAGATCAGGAAGTAGAATCAGTTTATGGGTGGAGATAAGGAATAACAAGGGACAGAAAACACTGGTAGGAGAAGTATATAGGCCCTCTAACAGTAGCTATACCGTTGGACAGAATATTAATCAAGAAATAGTAGGAGCTTGGAACAAAGGTAATGCAATAATCTTGGGGGACTTTAATCTTCATATAGACTGGACAAATCAAATTGGCAAAGGTAGTCTGGAGGACGAGTTCATGGAATGCATTCGGGACAGTTTCCTAGAACAATGTCATGGAACCAACCAGGGAACAGGCTATTTTAGATCTTGTATTGTGTAATGAAACAGGGTTAATTAGCAATCTCATAGTAAAGGATCCTCTGGGGCAGAGTGATCATAATATGATAGAATTTTACATTCATTTTGAGAGTGACTTGCCTAAGTCCGAAACTAGAGTCTTAGGGGTAGAAATTAGGTCGCGCCCCATTTGGGGCGCAAATATCGTCCGGACGCAAATATTAGCGCCTGGCGCTAATTATCGGCACTGACTGGAAACTTCACTTTTACCGCCCCGGGAGGTGAGTGGAGCGCTAAAGCAGGCGCTGCACACCTCTCTTAAGGCGCAAAGGCCGAGCAGTGAGGCGCTAACTCGGAGCGCTGGCGAAGCTCATGTAATGTCAGTCAGCAATGGAACACACACACAATGGCACGGGCCAGTTCTTAAAGGGGATGGTTAATCTTGCTTTCCATCCACATCCTGTTCATTGCTGCCTTGAATCTCGGCCTGGAGAGACTTGCACATCAAACGTGCTGGAAAGAACAATGTAGAGCACCAGGCAAAGAGCTCAGAGTGCAGCTCCCACGGTCTCTGCTAAATCGATACAAGGAATGGCAAATCAAAATGAACCTGCAAAGTGCTGCTCAGTACCCAAAACTCCTTCACACAACGTTGAATCTCTCCAGAAGTCTCTCCCTCTCTCTCTCAGAATGCGTAGTTCAAAAATGCCACCAACAATAAAAGACAGGAAGAGGCCCCCTTTAAATAGCGCCCCCCCCAGCCCCACAGCGATTGATAGCGTTCCAGTCTTCTGGTCGTTGGAAGCGCCAGGCGGTAAGGCAGGGGGCGCCACTCAATTTCCGCTCCGGGGCGCCCCAAGGGCGTTGCACCATGGAATGACGTCACAATCTGCGCGCGCAGGTGGTCGCAGCGGTAAGTTTTAGCACCGCCGCACAATCTCAAGTTAAGTTCTCGAGCGGCGCAAACATCGCTGCGCCCGGGCGTTAGCGGCTTTGCGCCCCATTAGCGCCCTCTTAAGGCTCTAACGGGTGGCGCAACCAAGTGAATTTTTACCCCTTAAACTTAAATGAAGCCAATTACATAGGTATGAGGGGTGAGTTGGCTAAGGTAGATTGGTAAAATAGATTAAAAGTTATGGCGGTAGATAAGCAGTGGCTAGCATTTAAAGAAATATTTCATAATTCTCAACAAAAATACATTCCATTGAGAAACAAAAACTCCACGGGAAAAGTGATCCATCCGTGGCTAACTAAAGAAGTTAAGGATAGCATTAGATTGAAAGAAGAAGCTTATAATGTTGCAAAGAATAATAGTAAGCCTGAGGATTGGGAGAGTTTCAGAAACCAGCAAAGGATAACCAAAAAATTGATATAAAGGGGAAAAATAGAACATGAGAGAAAACTAGCAAGAAATATAAAAGCAGATTGTAAGAGTTTCTACAAGTATGTAAAAAGGAAAAGAGTAGCAAAAGTAAATGTTAGTCCCTTAGAGGCTGAGACAGGATAAATTATTATGGGGAATAAGGAAATGGCAGAAACGTTAAACAAATATTTTGTATCTGTCTTCACAGTAGAAGACACAAAAAGCATACCAAAAATGGTGGGGAACCAAGAGTCTAATGAGGGTGAGGAACTTAACGTAATTAATATAAGTAGAGAAAAAGTACTAGAGAAACTAATGGGACTAAAAGCTGACAAATCCCCTGGACCTCACAGCCGACATCCTAGGGTTCAAAAAGAGGTGGTGAAGAGATAGTGGATGCCTTGGTTTTGATCTTCCAAAATTCCCTGGATTCTAGAATGGTGCCAACGGATTGGAAGGTCACAAATGTAGCACCGCTATTCAAGAAACGAGGGAGAGAAAAAAACAGGGAACTACAGGCCAGTTAGCCTGACATCAGTCATCGGGAAAATGCTGGAATCCATTGTTAAGGAAGTGGTATCAAGTCACTTATAAAATCATAACATGATTAGGCAGAGTCAACATGGTTTTATGAAAGGGAAATCGTGTTTGACAAATTTATTAGAGTTTTTTGAGGATGTAACTAGCAGGGTAGATAAAGGGGAACCAGTGGATGCAGTATATTTGGATTTCCAAAAGGCATTCGATAAGGTGCCACATAAAAGATTATTACACAAGATTAGGGCTCATGGGGTTGGGGGTAATATAGTAGCATGGATAGAGGATTGGTTAACGGACAGAAAACAGAGAGTAGGAATAAACGGATCTTTTTCAGGTTGGCAGGCTGTAACTAGTGGGGTGTCGCAAGGATCAGTGTTGGGGCCTCAGCTATTTACAATCTATATTAATGACCTAGATGAAGGGACCGAGTGTAATGTATCCAAGTTTGCTGATGATACAAAGCTAGGTGGGACAGTAAGCTGTGAGGAGAACACAAAGAGTCTGCAAAGGGATATAGATAGACTAAGTGAGTGGGCAGTAAAGTGGCAGATGGAGTATAATGTAGGGAAATGTGAGGTTATTCACTTTGGTAGGAAGAATAGAAAAACAGAATATTTTTTAAATGGTGAGAAACTTTCAAATGTTGGTGTTCAGAGAGATTTGGGTGTCCTCGTGCAAGAAACACAGAAAGCTAGCATGCAGGTACAGCAAGCAATAAGGAAGGGAAATGGCATGTTGGCCTTTATTGCAAGGGGGTTGGGGTATAAGAGTAAGGAAGTTTTGCTACAATTGTACAAAGCCTTGGTGAGACCACCTGGAGTACTGTGCACAGTTTTGTTCTCCTTATCTAAGGAAGGATATACTTGCCTTGGAGGCGGTGCAACGAAGGTTCACTAGATTGATTCCTGGGATGAGAGGGCTGTCCTATGATGAGAGATTGTGTAGAATGGGCCTATACTCTCTGGAGTTTAGAAGAATGAGAGGTGATCTAATTGAAACATACAAGATTCTGAAGGGGATTGACAGGGTAGATGCTGAGAGGTTGTTTCCCCTGGCTGGAGAGTCTAGAACTAGGGGGCATAGTCTCAGGATAAGGGGTCAGCCATTTAAGACTGAGATGAGGAGGAATTTCTTCACTCAGAGGGTTGTGAATCTTTGGAATTCTCTGCCCCAGAGGGCTGTGAATGCTGAGTCTTTGAGTATATTCAAGGCTGAGATAGGTAGATTTTTGGACTCTAGGGGAATCAAGGGATACGGAGATCGGGCAGGAAAGTGGAGTTGAGGTCGATGATCAGCCATGATCTTATTGAATGGCGGAGCAGGCTCAAGGGGCCGTATGGCCGACTCCTGCTCCTATTTCTTATGTTCTTTACTGCTGTGACTCACAGCAGGGATTCACCACTGGGACTTGTGTTTGCTGGGACTCACCGCTGGGATTCGCTGTGTCTGCTGGGACTCACCACTGGGATTCGCTGTGTCTGCTGGGACTCACTGCTGGGATTCACTGTGTCTGCTGTGACTCACCGCTAGGATTCACTGTGTCTGCTGGGACTCACTGCTGGGATTCACTGTCTGCTGGGACTCACCGTTGGGACTCACTGTCTGCTGGGACTCACCGCTGGGACTCACTGTGTCTGCTGGGACTCACTGCTGGGATTCACTGTGCCTGCTGGGACTCACTGCCGTGATTCACTGTGTCTGCTGGGACTCACCGCTGGGATTTGCTATGTCTGCTGGGACTCACTGCTGGGATTCACTGTGTCTGCTGGGACTCACCGCTGGGATTCACTGTGTCTGCTGGGACTCACTGCTGGGATTCACTGTCTGCTGGTACTCACCGCTGGGACTCACTGTCTGTTGGGACTCACCACTGGGACTCACTGTGTCTGCTGGGACTCACTGCTGGGATTCACTGTGCCTGCTGGGACTCACTGTGTCTGCTGGGACTCACCGCTGGGGCTCACCGCTGGGATTTACTGCTGGGAATTACTGCTGGGATTCACTGTGTCTGCTGGGACTCACTGCTGGGCTCCACTGTCTGCTGGGACTCACCGCTGGGATTCTGTGTCTGCTGGGACTCACCGCCGGGACTCACTGAGTCTCTGGGCCTCACTGCTGGGATTCATTGTCTGCTGGGACTCACTGCTGGGACTCACTGTGTCTGCTGGGACTCACCGCTGGGACTCACTTATCGAATTTACTGCTGGAATTACTGTTGGCATTCACTGTGTCTGCTGGGACTCACTGCTGGGATTCACTATGTCTGCTGGGACTCACCGCTGGGATTCACTGTGTCTGCTGGGATGCACTGCTGGGACTCACTGTGTCTGCTGGGACTCACTGCTGGGATTCACTGGGTCTGCTGGGACTCACCTCTGGGAATCACCGCTGGGATTTACTGCTAGGATTCACTGTGTCTGCTGGGCCTCACTGCTGGGACTCACCGCTGGGTCTCACTGTGTCTGCTGGGACTCACTGCCGGGATTCACTGTGCCTGCTGGGACTCACCGCTGGGACTCACTGTGTCTGCTGGGACTCACCGCTGGGGCTCACCGCTGGGATTTACTGCTGGGAATTACTGCTGGGATTCACTGTGTCTGCTGAGACTCACTGCTGGGATTCACTGTCTGCTGGGACGCACCGCTGGGATTCTGTGTCTGCTGGGACTCACTGCTGGGACTCACTGTGTCTCTGGGCCTCATTGCTTGGATTCATTGTCTGCTGGGACTCACTGCTGGGACTCACTGTGTCTGCTGGGACTCACCGCTGGGACTCACTGCTGGAATTTACTGCTGGGAATTACTGCTGGGATTCACTGTGTCTGCTGGGACTCACTGCTGGGATTCACTATGTCTGCTGGGACTCTCCGCTGGGATTCACTGTGTCTGCTGGGACTCACCGCTGGGACTCATTGTGTTTGCTGGGACTCACTGCTGGGATTCACTGGGTCTGCTGGGACTCACCTCTGGGAATCACCGCTGGGATTTACTGCTAGGATTCACTGTGTCTGCTGGGACTCACTGCTGGGATTCACTATGTCTGCTGGGATTCACCGCTGGGACTCACTGCTGGAATTTACTGCTGGGAATTACTGCTGGGATTCACTGTGTCTGCTGGGACTCACTGCTGGGATTCACTATGTCTGCTGGGACTCTCCGCTGGGATTCACTGTGTCTGCTGGGACTCACTGCTAGGACTCATTGTGTTTGCTGGGACTCACTGCTGGGATTCACTGGGTCTGCTGGGACTCACCTCTGGGAATCACCGCTGGGAATTACTGCTAGGATTCACTGTGTCTGCTGGGACGCACTGCTGGGATTCACTATGTCTGCTGGGATTCACCGCTGGGATTGACTGTGTCTGCTGGGACTCACCGCTGGGACTCACTGTGTCTGCTGAGACGCACCGCTGGGACTCACCGCTGGGATTTATTGCTGGGAATTACTACTGGGATTCACTGTGTCTGCTGGGACTCACTGCTGGGATTTACTGCTGGGAATTACTGCTGGGATTCACTGTGTCTGCTGGGACTCACTGCTGGGACTCACTGTGTCTACTGGGATTCACCGCTGCAACTCACTGTGTCTGCTGGGACTCACTGCTGGGATTTACTGCTGGGACTCACTGTGTCTGCTGGCACTCACTGTGTCTGACGAGATATACTGCTGGGACTCACTGTGTCTGCTGGGATTCACCGCTGGGACTTACCGCTGGGATTTACTGCTGATAATTACTGCTGGGATTCACTGTGTCTGCTGGGACTCACCGCTGGGACTCACCGCTGGGATTTACTAGAATCATAGAATCATAGAAAGTTACAGCACGGAAGGAGGCCATTTCAGTCCATCGCGCCGGCCAACAAAGAGCTATCCAGCCTAATCCCACTTCCCAACTCTTGGTCCGTAGCCCTGCAGGTTACAGGATCCCAAGTGCACATCCAAGTACTTTTGAAATGTGGTTAGGGTTCCTGCCTCTACCACCCTTTCAGGCAGTGAGTTCCAGACCCCCACAACCCTCTGGGTGAAGAAATTTCCCCTCAAATCCCCTCTAAACCTTCCACCAATTACTTTAAATCTGTGCCCCCTGGTTTTTGACCCCTCTACTAAGGGAAATAGGTCCTTTCTATCCACTTTATCTCGGCCCCTCATCATTTTATACACCTCAATAAGGTCTCCCCTCAACCTCCTCTGTTCCAAGGAAAACAGACCCAGCCTATCCAGTCTTTCCTCATAGCTAAGATTCTCTACTCCCAGCAACATCCTTGTAAATCTCCTCTGTACCCTCTCTAGTGCAATCACATCTTTCCTGTAATGTGGTGACCAGAACTGCATGCAGTACTCTAGCTGAGGCCTAACTAGTGTTTTATACAGTTGAAGCATAAGCCCCCTGCTCTTGTATTCTATGCCACGGTTAATAAAGGCAAGCATTCCGTATGCCTTCTTAACCACCTTATCTACCTGGCCTGCTACCTTCAGGGATCTGTGGACATGCACTCCAAGGTCCCTTTGTTCCTCTACACTACGCAGTGTCCTACCATTTAATGTGTATTCCCTTTCCTTGTTAGCCCTCCCCAAATGCATTACCTCACACTTCTCCGGATTGAATTCCATTTGCCACTGTTCTGCCCACCTGACCAATTTATTGATATCTTCCTGCAGTTTACAGCTTCCTTCTTCAGTATCAACCACACAGCCAATTTTAGTATCATCTGCAAACTTCTTAATCATAACCCCTGTATTCAAGTCTAGATCATTGATGTATACCACAAAAAGCAAGGGACCTAGTACTGAGCCCTGCGGAACCCCACTGGAAACAGCCTTCCAGTCACAAAAACACCCATCAACCATTACCCTCTGCTTCCTGTCTCCGAGCCAGTTTTGAATCCAACTTGACACTTTGCCCTGGATCCCATGGGCTTTTAACTTCGTGACCAGTCTGCCATGTGGAACCTTATCAAAAGCCTTGTTAAACAAGGAATCCCAGTGGTGAGTCCCAGCGCTCAGTCTTACTGCTGGGATTCACTGTGTCTGCTGGGACTCACTGCTGGGATTCACTGTGTCTGCTGGGATTCACTACTGAGATTCACTGTGTCTGCTGGGACTCACTGCTGGGGCTCACTGTGTCTGCTAGAACTCAGCGCTGGGACTCACTGCTGCGATTTACGACTGGGATTCACTGTGTCTGCTGGGATTCACTGTGTCTGCTGGGACTCACCGCTGTGGCTCACTGTGTCTGCTGGGACTCACTGTGTCTGCTGGGACTCACTGTGTCTGACGGGATTTACTGCTGGGACTGACTGTGTCTGATGGGATTTACTGCTGGGACTCACTGTGTCTGACGGGATTTACTGCTGGGACTCTGTGTCTACTGGGATTTACTGCTGGGACTCACTCTGTCTGCTGGGACTCACTGTCTCTGCTGGGACTCACTGTGTCTGATGGGATTTACTGCTGGGACTTACTGTGTCTGATGGGATTTACTGCTGGGACTCACTGTGTCTACTGGGACTAATTGTGTCTGACGAGATTTACTACTGAGACTCACTGTGTCTGCTCAGACTCACTGTTTCTGCTGGGACTCACTGTGTTTCATGGGATTTACTGCTGGGCCTCACTGTGTCTGACAGGATTTACTGCTGGGACTCACTGTGTCTGACGGGATTTATATCTGGGACTCACTGTGTCTGCTGGGAGTCACTGTGTCTACTGGGACTAACTGTGCCTGATGGGATTTACTGCTGGGACTCACTGTGTCTGCTGGGACTCATTGTGTCTGCTGGGATTTACTGCTGGGACTCACTGTGTCTGCTGGGACATACTGTGTCTGCTGGGATGCACTGTCTGCTGGGACTCACTGTGTCTGCTGGGACTCACTGTGTCTCTGGGACTCACTGACGGGCCTCACTGTGTCTGCTGGGACTTACTGTGTCTGACGGGATTCACTGTGTCTGACGGGACTAACTATGTCTGACGGGCCTCACTGTATCTGCTGGGACTCACTGTGCCTGCTGGGACTCACTGTGTCTGCTGGGATTCACTGTTTGTGACTGGACTCACTGTGTCTGACGGGCCTCACTGTGTCTGCTGGGCCTCACTGTGTCTGCTGGGACTCACTGTGTATGACGGGACTCACTGTGTCTGCTGGGACTCACTTTGTCTGCTGGGACTCACTGTGTCTGCCGGGACACACTGTCTGTTGGGACTCACTGTGTCTGTTGGTACTCACTGTGTCTGACGGGCCTCACTGTGTCTGCTGGGACTCCCTGTGTCTGACGGGATTCACTGTGAGTGACAGGGCTCTCTGTGTCTACTGGGACTTACTGTGTCTGCTGGGACTCACTGTGTCTGACAGGATTTACTGCTGGGACTCACTGTGTCTGCTGGGACATACTGTGTCTGCTGGGACTCACTGTGACTGCTGGGACTCACTGTGTCTCCTGGGATTTACTGCTGGGACTTACTGTGTCTGATGGGATTTACTGCTGGGACTCACTGTGTCTGCTGATACTTACTGTGTCTGCTTGGACTCACTGTGTCTGCTGCGACTCACTGTGTCTACTGGGACTCACTGTGTCTGCTGGGACTCACTGTGTCTGCTGAGATTCACTGTGTCTCCTGGGATTTACTGCTGGGACTCACTGTGTCTGCTGGGACTCACTGTATCTCCTGGGATTTACTGCTGGGACTCACTGTGTCTGCTGGGACTCACTGTGTCTGATGGGCCTCACTGTGCCTGCTGGGACTCACTGTGTCTGCTGGGACTCACTGTGTCTGACGGGCTTCACTGTGTCTGCTGGGACTCTCTGTGTGTGCTGGGACTCTCTGTGTGTGCTAGGACTCTGTGTCTCTGGGACTCTCTGTGTGTGCTGGGACTCTCTGTGTGTGCTGGGACTCTCTGTGTGCGCTGGGACTCTCTGTGTGTGCTGGGACTCTCTGTGTATGCTGGGACTCTGTGTGTGTGCTGGGACTCTCTGTGTGTGCTGGGACTCTCTGTGTGTGCTGGGACTCTCTGTGTCTCTTGGACTCACTGTGTCTCTGGGACTCTCTGTGTCTCTGGGACTCTCTGTGTCTCTGGGACTCTCTGTGTGTGCTGGGACTCTCTGTGTGTGCTGGGACTCTCTGTGTGTGCTGGGATTCTCTGTGTCTCTGGGACTCTCTGTGTGTGCTGGGACTCTCTGTGTCTCTGGGACTCACTGTGTCTCTGGGATTCTGTGTCTCTGGGACTCTCTGTGTCTCTGCGACTCTCTGTGTGTGATGGGACTCTCTGTGTGTGCTGGGACTCACTGTGTGTGCTGGGAATCTATGTGTCTCTGGGACTCACTGTGTCTCTGGGACTCACTGTGTGTGCTGGGACTCACAGTGTCTCTGGGACTCTGTGTGTGCTGGGACTCTCTGGGGTAAAAATTCACTTGGTTGCGCCACCCGTTAGCGCCTTAAGAGGGCGCTAATGGGGCGCAAAGCCGCTAACGCCCGGGCGCAGCGATGTTTGCGCCGCTCGAGAACTTAACTTGAGATTGTGCGGCGGCGCTAAAACTTACCGCTGCGACCACCTGCGCGCGCAGATTGTGATGTCATTCCATGGTGCAACGCCCTTGGGGCGCCCCGTAGCGGAAATTGAGTGGCGCCCCCTGCCTTACCGCCTGGCGCTTCCAACGACCAGAAGACTGGAACGCTATCAATCGCTGTGGGGCTGGGGGGGGCGCTATTTAAAGGGGGCCTCTTCCTGTCTTTTATTGTTGGTGGCATTTTTGAACTACGCATTCTGAGAGAGAGAGGGAGAGACTTCTGGAGAGATTCAACGTTGTGTGAAGGAGTTTTGGGTACTGAGCAGCACTTTGCAGGTTCATTTTGATTTGCCATTCCTTGTATCGATTTAGCAGAGACCGTGGGAGCTGCACTCTGAGCTCTTTGCCTGGTGCTCTCCATTGTTCTTTCCAGCACATTTGATGTACAGGTCTCTCCAGGCCGAGATTCAAGGCAGCAATGAACAGGATGTGGATGGAAAGCAAGATTAACCATCCCCTTTAAGAACTGGCCCGTGCCATTGTGTGTGTGTTCCATTGCTGACTGACATTACATGAGCTTCGCCAGCGCTCCGAGTTAGCGCCTCACTGCTCGGCCTTTGCGCCTTAAGAGAGGTGTGCAGCGCCTGCTTTAGCGCTCCACTCACCTCCCGGGGCGGTAAAAGTGAAGTTTCCCGTCAGTGCCGATAATTAGCGCCAGGCGCTAATATTTGCGTCCGGACGATATTTGCGCCCTAAATGGGGCGCGACCTAATTTCTACCTCTCTGTGTCTGCTGAGACTGACATTTTCTGCTGGGAATCACTGAATCTGCTGGGATTCACTGTGTGTGACGGGCCTCACTGTGTCTGCTGGGACTCACTTTGTCTGCTGGGACTCACTGTGTCTGCCGGGACACACTGTGTCTGTTGGGACTCACTGTGTCTGTTGGGACTCACTGTGTCTGACGGGCCTCACTGTGTCTGCTGGGACTCCCTGTGTCTGACGGGATTCACTGTGAGTGACAGGGCTCTCTGTGTCTACTGGGACTTACTGTGTCTGCTGGGACTCACTGTGTCTGACAGGATTTACTGCTGGGACTCACTGTGTCTGCTGGGACATACTGTGTCTGCTGGGACTCACTGTGACTGCTGGGACTCACTGTGTCTCCTGGGATTTCTTGCTGGGACTTACTGTGTCTGATGGGATTTACTGCTGGGACTCACTGTGTCTGCTGGGACTCACTGTGTCTGCTGGGACTCACTGTGTCTGCTGGGACTCACTGTGTCTGCTGATACTTACTGTGTCTGCTGGGACTCACTGTGTCTGCTGGGACTCACTGTGTCTGCTGATACTTACTGTGTCTGCTGGGACTCACTGTGTCTGCTGCGACTCACTGTGTCTGCTGCGACTCACTGTGTCTACTGGGACTCACTGTGTCTGCTGGGACTCACTGTGTCTGCTGATACTTACTGTGTCTGCTGGGACTCACTGTGTCTGCTGGGACTCACTGTGTCTGCTGATACTTACTGTGTCTGCTGGGACTCACTGTGTCTGCTGCGACTCACTGTGTCTACTGGGACTCACTGTGTCTGCTGATACTTACTGTGTCTGCTGGGACTCACTGTGTCTGCTGCGACTCACTGTGTCTACTGGGACTCACTGTATCTCCTGGGATTTACTGCTGGGACTCACTGTGTCTGCTGGGACTCACTGTATCTCCTGGGATTTACTGCTGGGACTCACTGTGTCTGACAGGATTTACTGCTGGGTCTCACTGTGTGTGCTGGGACTCACTGTGTCTGCTGGGACTCACTGTGTCTGACGGGTCTCACTGTGTCTGCTGGGACTCACTTTGTCTGCTGGGACTCACAGTGTGTGACGGGACTCAATGTGCCTGCATGGACTCAATGTGTCTGCTGGGCCTCACTGTGTCTGACGGGCTTCACTCTGTCTGCTGGGACTCTCTGTGTGTGCTGGGACTCTCTGTGTGTGCTGGGACTCTGTGTGTGCTGGGACTCTCTGTGTCTCTGGGACTCTCTGTGTGTGCTGGGACTCTCTGTGTGTGCTGGGACTCTCTGTGTGCTGGGACTCTCTGTGTGTGCTGGGACTCTCTGTGTGTGCTGGGACTCTCTGTGTGTGCTGGGACTCTCTGTGTCTCTGGGACTCTCTGTGTCTCTGGGACTCTCTGTGTCTCTGGGACTCTCTGTGTGTGCTGGGACTCTCTGTGTGTGCTGGGACTCACTGTGTGTGCTGGGACTCTCTGTGTCTGCTGGGACTCACTGTGTCTGACGGGCCTCACTGTGTCTGCTGGGACTCGCTGTGTCTGCTGGGACTCACAGTGTGTGACGGGACTCACTGTGCCTGGATGGACTCAATGTGTCTGCTGGGACTCACTGTGTCTGACGGGCTTCACTGTGTCTGCTGGGACTCTCTGTGTGTGCTGGGACTCTGTGTCTCTGGGACTCTCTGTGTGTGCTGGGACTCACTGTGTGTGCTGGGACTCTCTGTGTCTCTGGGACTCTCTGAGTCTCTGGGACTCTCTGTGTGTGCTGGGACTCTCTGTGTGTGCTGGGACTCTCTGTGTGTGCTGGGACTCACTGTGTCTCTGGGACTCACTGATGTGCTGGGACTCACTGTGTCTCTGGGACTCTCTGTGTCTCTGGGACTCACTGATGTGCTGGGACTCTCTCTGTGTCTCTGGGACTCTCTGTGTCTCTGGGACTCTCTGTATCTCTGGGACTCTCTGTGTCTCTGGGACTCTCTGTGTCTCTGGGACTCTCTCTGTGTCTCTGGGACTCTCTGTGTGTGCTGGGACTCTCCGTGTGTGCTGGGACTCACTGTGTCTCTGGGACTCTCTGTGTCTCTGGGACTCACTGCGTCTCTGGGACTCACTGTGTCTCTGGGACTCTCTGTGTCTCTGGGACTCTCTGTGTGTCTGGGACTCTCTGTGTCTCTGGGACTCTCTGTGTGTGCTGGGACTCTCTGTGTGTCTGGGACTCTCTGTGTGTGCTGGGACTCTCTGTGTGTGCTGGGACTCTCTGTGTCTCTGGGACTCTCTGTGTGTGCTGGGGCTCTCTGTGTGTGCTGGGACTCTATGTCTCTGGGACTCTCTGTGTGTGCTGGGACTCACTGTGTCTCTGGGACTCACTGTGTCTCTGGGACTCTCTGTGTGTGCTGGGACTCACTGTGTGTGCTGGGACTCTCTGTGTCTCTGGGACTCTCTGTGTCTCTGGGACTCTCTCTGAGTCTCTGGGACTCTCTGTGTCTCTGGGACTCTCTCTGTGTCTCTGGAACTCACTGTGTCTCTGGGACTCTCTGTGTCTCTGGGACTCTCTCTGTGTCTCTGGGACTCTCTGTGTCTCTGGGACTCACTGAGTATCTGGGACTCTCTGTGTCTCTGGGACTCTCTCTGTGTCTCTGGGACTCTCTGTGTCTCTGGGACTCTCTGTGTCTCTGGGACTCTCTGAGTCTCTGGGACTCTCTGTGTCTCTGGGACTCTCTCTGTGTCTCTGGGACTCTCTGTGTCTCTGGGACTCTCTGAGTCTCTGGGACTCTCTGTGTCTCTGGGACTCTCTCTGTGTCTCTGGGACTCTCTGTGTCTCTGGGACTCACTGAGTATCTGGGACTCTCTGTGTGTCTCTGGGACTCTCTCTGTGTCTCTGAGACTCTCTGTGTCTCTGGGACTCTCTCTGTGTCTCTGGGACTCTCTGTGTATCTGGCACTCTCTGTGTCTCTGGGACTCTCTGTGTGTGCTGGGACTCTCTGTGTGTGCTGGGACTCTCTGTGTCTCTGGGACTCTCTGTGTCTCTGGGACTCTCTGTGTCTCTGGGACTCTCTGTGTGTGCTGGGACTCTCTGTGTGTGCTGGGACTCACTGTGTGTGCTGGGACTCTCTGTGTCTGCTGGGACTCACTGTGTCTGACGGGCCTCAGTGTGTCTGCTGGGACTCGCTTTGTCTGCTGGGACTCACAGTGTGTGACGGGACTCACTGTGCCTGGATGGACTCAATGTGTCTGCTGGGACTCACTGTGTCTGACGGGCTTCACTGTGTCTGCTGGGACTCTCTGTGTGTGCTGGGACTCTCTGTGTCTCTGGGACTCTCTGTGTGTGCTGGGACTCTCTGTGTGTGCTGGGACTCTCTGTGTGTGCTGGGACTCACTGATGTGCTGGGACTCACTGTGTCTCTGGGACTCTCTGTGTCTCTGGGACTCACTGATGTGCTGGGACTCACTGTGTCTCTGGGACTCTCTGTGTCTCTGGGACTCACTGATGAGCTGGGACTCTCTCTGTGTCTCTGGGACTCTCTGTGTCTCTGGGACTCTCTGTATCTCTGGGACTCTCTGTGTCTCTGGGACTCTCTGTGTCTCTGGGACTCTCTCTGTGTCTCTGGGACTCTCTGTGTGTGCTGGGACTCACTGTGTCTCTGGGACTCTCTGTGTCTCTGGGACTCACTGCGTCTCTGGGACTCACTGTGTCTCTGGGACTCTCTGTGTCTCTGTGACTCTCTGTGCGTGCTGGGACTCTCTGTGTGTGCTGGGACTCTCTGTGTGTGCTGGGACTCTCTGTGTCTCTGGGACTCTCTGTGTGTGCTGGGACTCTCTGTGTGTGCTGGGACTCACTGTGTCTCTGGGACTCTCTGTGTGTGCTGGGACTCTCTGTGTGTGCTGGGACTCTGTGTCTCTGGGACTCTCTGTGTGTGCTGGGACTCTCTGTGTGTGCTGGGGCTCTCTGTGTGTGCTGGGACTCTGTGTCTCTGGGACTCTCTGTGTGTGCTGGGACTCACTGTGTCTCTGGGACTCACTGTGTCTCTGGGACTCTCTGTGTCTCTGGGACTCTCTGTGTCTCTGGGACTCTCTCTGTGTCTCTGGGACTCTCTGTGTCTCTGGGACTCACTGTGTCTCTGGGACTCTCTGTGTGTCTCTGGGACTCTCTCTGTGTCTCTGAGACTCTCTGTGTCTCTGGGACTCTCTCTGTGTCTCTGGGACTCTCTGTGTCTCTGGGACTCTCTCTGTGTCTCTGAGACTCTCTGTGTCTCTGGCACTCTCTGTGTCTCTGGGACTCTCTGTGTGTGCTGGGACTCTCTGTGTGTGCTGGGACTCTCTGTGTGCTGGGACTCTCTGTGTGTGCTGGGACTCTCTGTGTGTGCTGGGACTCTCTGTGTGTGCTGGTACTCTCTGTGTCTCTGGGACTCTCTGTGTCTCTGGGACTCTCAGTGTCTCTGGGACTCTCTGTGTGTGCTGGGACTCTCTGTGTGTGCTGGGACTCACTGTGTGTGCTGGGACTCTCTGTGTCTGCTGGGACTCACTGTGTCTCTGGGACTCACTGTGTCTCTGGGACTCTCTGTGTCTCTGGGACTCTCTCTGTGTCTCTGGGACTCTCTGTGTCTCTGGGACTCTCTCTGTG
The DNA here is from genome assembly GCA_030390025.1 of Squalus acanthias. NCBI lineage: Eukaryota > Metazoa > Chordata > Chondrichthyes > Squaliformes > Squalidae > Squalus > Squalus acanthias. The sequence goes on along the minus strand of JASTWF010001054.1, from coordinate 11,557 downwards.
TCTCTGGAACTCACTGTGTCTCTGGGACTCTCTGTGTCTCTGGGACTCTCTGTGTCTCTGGGACTCTCTCTGTGTCTCTGGGACTCTCTGTGTCTCTGGGACTCACTGAGTATCTGGGACTCTCTGTGTGTCTCTGGGACTCTCTCTGTGTCTCTGAGACTCTCTGTGTCTCTGGGACTCTCTCTGTGTCTCTGGGACTCTCTGTGTCTCTGGGACTCTCTCTGTGTCTCTGAGACTCTCTGTGTCTCTGGCACTCTCTGTGTCTCTGGGACTCTCTGTGTGTGCTGGGACTCTCTGTGTGTGCTGGGACTCTCTGTGTGCTGGGACTCTCTGTGTGTGCTGGGACTCTCTGTGTCTCTGGGACTCTCTGTGTCTCTGGGACTCTCTGTGTCTCTGGGACTCTCTGTGTGTGCTGGGACTCTCTGTGTGTGCTGGGACTCACTGTGTGTGCTGGGACTCTCTGTGTCTGCTGGGACTCACTGTGTCTGACGGGCCTCAGTGTGTCTGCTGGGACTCGCTTTGTCTGCTGGGACTCACAGTGTGTGACGGGACTCACTGTGCCTGGATGGACTCAATGTGTCTGCTGGGACTCACTGTGTCTGACGGGCTTCACTCTGTCTGCTGGGACTCTCTGTGTGTGCTGGGACTCTCTGTGTGTGCTGGGACTCTCTGTGTGTGCTGGGACTCTCTGTGTGTGCTGGGACTCACTGATGTGCTGGGACTCACTGTGTCTCTGGGACTCTCTGTGTCTCTGGGACTCTCTGTGTCTCTGGGACTCACTGATGTGCTGGGACTCTCTCTGTGTCTCTGGGACTCTCTGTGTCTCTGGGACTCTCTGTATCTCTGGGACTCTCTGTGTCTCTGGGACTCTCTGTGTCTCTGGGACTCTCTCTGTGTCTCTGGGACTCTCTGTGTGTGCTGGGACTCTCCGTGTGTGCTGGGACTCACTGTGTCTCTGGGACTCTCTGTGTCTCTGGGACTCACTGCGTCTCTGGGACTCACTGTGTCTCTGGGACTCTCTGTGTCTCTGGGACTCTCTGTGCGTGCTGGGACTCTCTGTGTGTGCTGGGACTCTCTGTGTGTGCTGGGACTCTCTGTGTCTCTGGGACTCTCTGTGTCTCTGGGACTCTCTCTGTGTCTCTGGGACTCTCTGTGTGTGCTGGGACTCTCCGTGTGTGCTGGGACTCACTGTGTCTCTGGGACTCTCTGTGTCTCTGGGACTCACTGCGTCTCTGGGACTCACTGTGTCTCTGGGACTCTCTGTGTCTCTGGGACTCCCTGTGTCTCTGGGACTCTCTGTGTCTCTGGGACTCTCTGTGCGTGCTGGGACTCTCTGTGTGTGCTGGGACTCACTGTGTCTCTGGGACTCTCTGTGTGTGCTGGGACTCTCTGTGTGTGCTGGGACTCTCTGTGTCTCTGGGACTCTCTGTGTGTGCTGGGACTCTGTGTCTCTGGGACTCTCTGTGTGTGCTGGGACTCACTGTGTCTCTGGGACTCACTGTGTCTCTGGGACTCTCTGTGTGTGCTGGGACTCTCTGTGTCTCTGGGACTCACTGTGTCTCTGGGACTCTCTGTGTCTCTGGGACTCTCTCTGTGTCTCTGGGACTCTCTGTGTCTCTGGGACTCTCTCTGTGTCTCTGGAACTCACTGTGTCTCTGGGACTCTCTGTGTCTCTGGGACTCTCTGTGTCTCTGGCACTCTCTGTGTCTCTGGGACTCTCTGTGTGTGCTGGGACTCTCTGTGTCTCTGAGACTCTCTGTGTCTCTGGGACTCTCTGTGTCTCTGGGACTCTCTCTGTGTCTCTGGGACTCTCTGTGTCTCTGGGACTCTCTGTGTCTCTGGCACTCTCTGTGTCTCTGGGACTCTCTGTGTGTGCTGGGACTCTCTGTGTCTCTGAGACTCTCTGTGTCTCTGGAACTCACTGTGTCTCTGGGACTCTCTCTGTGTCTCTGGGACTCTCTGTGTCTCTGGGACTCACTTTGTCTGCTGGGACTCACAGTGTGTGACGGGACTCAATGTGCCTGCATGGACTCAATGTGTCTGCTGGGCCTCACTGTGTCTGACGGGCTTCACTCTGTCTGCTGGGACTCTCTGTGTGTGCTGGGACGCTCTGTGTGTGCTGGGACTCTCTGTGTCTGCTGGGACTCTCTGTGTCTCTGGGACTCTCTGTGTGTGCTGGGACTCTCTATGTGTGCTGGGACTCTGTGTCTCTGGGACTCTCTGTGTGTGCTGGGACTCTCTGTGTGTGCTGGGACTCTCTGTGTGCTGGGACTCTCTGTGTGTGCTGGGACTCTCTGTGTGTGCTGGGACTCTCTGTGTGTGCTGGGACTCTCTGTGTGTGCTGGGACTCTCTGTGTGTGCTGGGACTCACTGTGTGTGCTGGGACTCTCTGTGTCTGCTGGGACTCACTGTGTCTGACGGGCCTCAGTGTGTCTGCTGGGACTCGCTGTGTCTGCTGGGACTCACAGTGTGTGACGGGACTCACTGTGCCTGGATGGACTCAATGTGTCTGCTGGGACTCACTGTGTCTGACGGGCTTCACTGTGTCTGCTGGGACTCTCTGTGTGTGCTGGGACTCTGTGTCTCTGGGACTCTCTGTGTCTCTGGGACTCTCTCTGTGTCTCTGGGACTCTCTGTGTCTCTGGGACTCTCTCGGTGTCTCTGGGACTCTCTGTGTCTCTGGGACTCTCTGTGTCTCTGGGACTCTCTGTGTCTCTGGGACTCTCTGTGTCTCTGAGACTCTCTGTGTCTCTCGGACTCTCTCTGTGTCTCTGGGACTCTCTGTGTCTCTGGGACTCTCTGTGTCTCTGGGACTCTCTGTGTGTGCTGGGACTCTCTGTGTGTGCTGGGACTCTCTGTGTCTCTGGGACTCTCTGTGTGTGCTGGGACTCTCTGTGTGTGCTGGGACTCTCTGTGTGTGCTGGGACTCACTGTGTCTCTGGGACTCTCTGTGTCTCTGGGACTCTCTGTGTCTCTCGGACTCTCTCTGTGTCTCTGGGACTCTCTGTGTCTCTGGGACTCTCTGTGTGTGCTGGGACTCTCTGTGTGTGCTGGGACTCTCTGTGTGTGCTGGGACTCTCTGTGTCTCTGGGACTCTCTGTGTGTGCTGGGACTCTCTGTGTGTGCTGGGGCTCTCTGTGTGTGCTGGGACTCTGTGTCTCTGGGACTCTCTGTGTGTGCTGGGACTCACTGTGTCTCTGGGACTCACTGTGTCTCTGGGACTCTCTGTGTGTGCTGGGACTCACTGTGTGTGCTGGGACTCTCTGTGTCTCTGGGACTCACTGAGTATCTGGGACTCTCTGTGTGTGCTGGGACTCTCTGTGTCTCTGGGACTCTCTCTGTGTCTCTGGGACTCTCTGTGTCTCTGAGACTCTCTCTGTGTCTCTGGAACTCACTGTGTCTCTGGGACTCTCTGTGTCTCTGGGACTCTCTGTGTCTCTGGGACTCACTGTGTCTCTGGGACTCTCTCTGTGTCTCTGGGACTCTCTGTGTCTCTGGGACTCACTGAGTATCTGGGACTCTCTGTGTGTCTCTGGGACTCTCTCTGTGTCTCTGAGACTCTCTGTGTCTCTGGGACTCTCTCTGTGTCTCTGGGACTCTCTGTGTCTCTGGGACTCTCTCTGTGTCTCTGAGACTCTCTGTGTCTCTGGGACTCTCTCTGTGTCTCTGAGACTCTCTGTGTCTCTGGCACTCTCTGTGTCTCTGGGACTCTCTGTGTGTGCTGGGACTCTCTGTGTCTCTGAGACTCTCTGTGTCTCTGGGACTCTGTGTGTGTGCTGGGACTCTCTGTGTATCTGGGACTCTCTGTGTGTGCTGGGACTCTCTGTGTCTCTGGGACTCTCTGTGTGTGCTGGGACTCTTTGTGTCTCTGGGACTCTATGTGTCTCTGGGTCTCCATGTTACTCTGGGACTCTCTGTGTGTGCTGGGACTCTCTGTGTCTCTGGGACTCTCTGTGTGTGCTGGGACTCTCTGTGTCTCTGGGACTCTCTGTGCCTCTGGGACTCTCTGTGTGTGCTGGGACTCTCTGTGTCTCTGGTACTTTCTGTGTCTCTGGGACTCTCGGTGTCTCTGGGACTCTCTGTGTGTGCTGGGAGTCTCTGTGTCTCTGGGACTCACTGTGTCTCTCGAACTCTCTGTGTCTCTGGGATTCTCTGTGTGTGCTGGGACTCTCTGTATCTCTGGCACTCACTGTGTCTCTCGGACTCTCTGTGTGTGCTGGGACACTCTGTGTTTCTGGGACTCTCTGTGTCTCTGGGACTCTCTGTGCGTGCTCGGACTCTCTGTGTGTGCTGGGACTCTCTGTGTCTCTGGGACTCTCTGTGTCTCTGGGACTCTCTGTTTCTCTGGGACTCTCTGTGCGTGCTCGGACTCTCTGTGTGTGCTGGGACTCTCTGTGTCTCTTGGACTCACTGTGTCTCTGGGACTCTCTGTGTCTCTTGGACTCGCTGTGTCTCTGGGACTCTCCGTGTCTCTGGGACTCACTGTGTCTCTGGGACTCACTGTGTCTCTGGGACTCTCTGTGTGTGCTGGGACTCTCTGTGTGTGCTGGGACTCTCTGTGTCTCTTGGACTCTCTGTGTCTCTGGGACTCTCTGTGTCTCTGGGACTCTCCGTGTCTCTGGGACTCACTGTGTCTCTGGGACTCTCTGTGTGTGCTGGGACTCTCTGTGTCTCTGGGACTCTCTGTGTGCTGGGACTCTCTGTGTGTGCTGGGACTCTCTGGGTGTGCTGGGACTCTCTGTGTCTCTTGGACTCACTGTGTCTCTGGGACTCTCTGTGTGTGCTGGGACTCTCTGTGTCTCTGGGACTCTCTGTGTGCTGGGACTCTCTGTGTGTCTCTGGGACTCTCTGTGTGTCTCTGGGACTCACTGTGTCTCTGGGACTCTCTGTGTCTCTGAGACTCTCTGTGTCTCTGGGACTCTCTGTGTGTGCTGGGACTCTCTGTGTCTCTGGGACTCACTGTGTCTCTGGGACTCTCTGTGTCTCTGGGACTCTCTCTGTGTCTCTGGGACTCTCTGTGTCTCTGGGAGTCACTGTGTCTCTGGGACTCTCTGTGTGTCTCTGGGACTCTCTGTGTCTCACTGTGTCTCTGGGACTCTCTGTGTCACTGGGACTCTCTGTGTGTGCTGGGACTCTCTGTGTCTCTGGGACTCTCTGTGTGTGCTGGGACTCTCTGTGTGTGCTGGGACTCTCTTTGTGTGCTGGGACTCTCTGTGTGTGCTGGGACTCTCTGTGTCTCTGGGACTCTGTGTCTCTGGGACTCTCTGTGTCTCTGGGATCTCTGTGTGTGCTGGGACTCTCTGTGTCTCTGGGACTCTCTGTGTCTCTGGGACTCTCTGTTTCTCTGGGACTCACTGTGTGTGCTGGGACTCTCTGTGTCTCTGGGACTCTCTGTGTGTGCTGGGACTCTCTGAGTGTGCTGGGACTCTCTGTGTGTGCTGGGACTCTCTGTGTGTGCTGGGACTCTCTGTGTCTCTGGGACTCTCTGTGTCTCTGGGACTCTCTGTGTCTCTGGCACTTTCTGTGTGCTGGGACTCTCTGTTTGTGCTGGGACTCTCTGTGTCTCTGGGACTCTCTGTGTGTGGTGGGACACGCTCTGTGTGTTCTGGGACTCTCTGTGTCTCTGGGACTCTCTGTGTGTGCTGGGACTCTCTGTGTCTCTGGGACTCTCTGTGTGTGCTGGGACTCTCTGTGTGTGCTGGGACTCTCTGTGTCTCTGGGACTCTCTGTGTCTGCTGGGACTCACTGTGTCTCTGGGACTCTCACTGTGCTGGGACTCTCTGTGTCTCTGGGACTCTCTGTTTGTGCTGGGACTCTCTGTGTCTCTGGGACTCTCTGTGTGTGCTGGGACTCTCTGTGTCTCTGGGACTCTCTTTGTGTGCTGGGACTCTCTGTGTCTCTGGGACTCTCTGTGTGTGCTGGGACTCTCTGTGTGTCTGGGACTCTCAGTGTCTCTGGGACTCTCTGTGTCTCTGGGACTCTCTGTGTGTGCTGGGTCTCTCTGTGTCTCTGGGACTCTCTGTCTGTGCTGGGACTCTCTGTGTGTGCTGGGACTCTCTGTGTGTCTGGGACTCTCTGTGTCTCTGGGACTCTCTGTGTGTGCTGGGAGTCTCTGTGTGTCTGGGACTCTCTGTGTCTCTGGGACTCACTGTGTCTCTGGGACTCTCTGTCTGTGCTGGGGCTCTCTGTGTCTCTGGGACTCTCTGTGTCTCTGGGACTCTCTGTGTGTGCTGGGACTCTCTGTGTCTCTGGGACTTTCTGTGTCTCTGGGACTCTCTGTGTCTCTGGCACTCACTGTGTGTGCTGGGACTCTCTGTGTGTGCTCGGACTCTCTGTGTCTCTGGGACTCTCTGTGTGTGCTGTGACTCTCTGTGTCTCTGGGACTCTCTGGGGTAAAAATTCATTTGGTTGCGCCTCCCGTTAGCGCCTTAAGAGGGCGCTAATGGGGCGCAAAGCCGCTAACGCCCAGGCGCAGCGATGTTTGCGCCGCTCGGGAACTTAACTAGAGATTTTGCGGCGGCGCTAAACTTTACCGCTGCGACCACCTGCGCGCGCAGATTGTGACGTCATTCCATGGTGCAACGCCCTTGTGGCGCCCCGGAGCGGAAATTGAGTGGCGCCCCCTGGCTTACCGCCTGGCGCATCCAACGACCAGAAGACTGGAACGCTATCAATCGCTGTGGGGCTGGGGGGGGCGCTATTTAAAGGGGGCCTCTTCCTGTCTTTTATTGTTGGTGGCATTTTTGAACTACGCATTCTGAGTGAGAGAGGGAGAGACTTCTGGAGAGATTCAACGTTGTGTGAAGGAGTTTTGGGTACTGAGCAGCACTTTGCAGGTTCATTTTGATTTGCCATTCCTTGTATCGATTTAGCAGAGACTGTGGGAGCTGCACTCTGAGCTCTTTGCCTGGTACTCTCCATTGTTCTTTCCAGCACATTTGATGTGCAAGTCTCTCCAGGCTGAGATTCAAGGCTGCAATGAACAGGATGTGGATGGAAAGCAAGATTAACCATCCCCTTTAAGAACTGGCCCGTGCCATTGTGTGTGTGTTCCATTGCTGACTGACATTACATGAGCTTCGCCAGCGCTCTGAGTTAGCGCCTCACTCCTTGGCCTTTGCGCCTTAAGACAGGTGTGCAGCGCCTGATTTAGCGCTCCACTCACCTCCCGGGGCGGTAAAAGTGAAGTTTCCAGTCAGTGCCGATAATTAGCGCCAGGCGCTAATATTTGCGTCCAGACGATATTTGCCCCCCAAATGGGGCGCGAGCTAATTTTTCCCCCTCTGTGCCTCTGGGACTCTTTCTGTGTGCTGGGACTCTCTGTGTGTGCTGGGATTCTGTGTGTCTCTGGGACTCTCTGTGTGTTCTGGGACTCTCGGGGGGAAAAATTCAGTTGGTTGCGCCTCCCGTTAGCGCCTTAAAAGGGCGCTAATGGGGCGTTAAGGCGCTAACGCCCGGGCGCAGCGCTGTTTGCGCCGCTCGAGAACTTAACTTGAGATTGTGCGGCGGCGCTAAAACTTACCGCTGCGACCACCTGCGCGCGCAGATTGTGACGTCATTCCGTGGTGCAACGCCCTTGGGGCGCCCCGGAGCGGAAATTGAGTGGCGCCCCCTGCCTTACCGCCTGGCGCTTCCAACGACCGGAAGACTGGAACGTTATCAATCGGTGTGGGGCTGGGGGGGGGCGCTATTTAAAGGGGGCCTCTTCCTGTCTTTTTCTGTGGTCGACATTTATGCACCACTCGTTCTGAGAGAGAGAGAGAGATTCGGAGAGAGAGAGAGAGAGACTTCTACATTGACTCAACGCTTTGTGAGGTAGTTTTGCCTAGTTCATCCTAACTTTGCTGCTACTTTCGTTGCTGTACCTCATTACTTTTCTGGCAAAGAGAATATGGGGGCTGCAATGATTGGGGGCGTCGTCCTGCTCCAGCTCAATCGGAGGATAGTGAGATGCAGACAGAGAGTGGCAATGATGGCCAGACGGAGGAGGGCCATCAGGCGCATGTACAGGAGAGCTTACCCTCCCAGGGTATATCGTGAACAGCTCTCCTACATCCACATGTCCGAGGAGCTGTGTTTGCGAAGGCTGCGATTCAGCAAGGAGGTGGTCACTGAGCTCTGCCACCTGCTGCAGCCAGATCTGCAGCCTCAGCTGAGGTCCAGGACGTCTCTGTCGGTGGCAGTGAAGGTCACAGTGGCTTTGAACTTCTACGCCACTGGCTCATTCCAAGCTGCTGTTGGGGACCTCGCCAATATCTCCCAGTTTGCGGTGCATCGCTGCATCCGGCAGGTCACCAATGCCCTCTTCACAAGGAGACGAGACTTCATCTCCTTCCCTATGACCCCAGACAAGCAGCATGACCGTGCTATGGGCTTTGCGAGGGTAGCGGGCTTCCCCATGGTGCAGGGCGCCATTGACTGCACGCATGTGGCTTTGCGTGCTCCGCGAGAGAATGCAGAGGAGTTCCGGAACAGAACGGGGTTCCATTCCTTGAATGTGCAGTTGGTCTGTGACCACAGACAGGTGATTCTCGCTGTCAATGCCCACTATCCGGGCAGCTGCCACGATGCTTTCATCCTGCGCCAGAGTACTGTGGCAGAAATTTTCGAGGCACCGCATCAGCCAGTTGGTTGGCTTCTGGGGGACAAGGGGTACGCATTGAGCACCTGGCTGATGACACCGCTCCGTGCGCCAAACACCCCTGCTGAGCTGCGGTACCAGGAAAGCCAACAAGCAACCAGGAACATTATTGAGCGCAGAATCGGCGTGCTCAAACAACGATTCCGCTGTCTGGACCATTCCGGAGGAGCCCTGCAGTACTCGCCTGAGCAAGTTTCCAAATTCGTAGTGGTGTGCTGCATGTTGCACAACATGGCAATCCTCAGGACGCAGCCAATGCCACCAGGCCTTGCAGCACCACAAGAGGAGGAGGAGGAAGAGGAGGAACAGGCTGAGGATGTTGATCAGCAGCAGCACCAAGGCAGGAGGGCGGCCCACAATGGTCAAACTGCAAGGGCCGTCCGTCAACGACTAATAGCAAGCCGCTTCTAGGGCCCCTGCCATTGCTACAAACACGAATCAACCCAGCACGCAACCCCTAAGCCGGCCAAGGCACCAATAATTCCAACCACCAGCCATGTATATTTTGAATACAGAAACTTATTTATTGTACAAACTCTGTGTGTGTCAATTCCTCATGACAAACTCATAGAAATAAACACAAAAAAACAGTCAATAACTTAACTGGTTCTCACAACCTGGAGATAATGTCCAAAACACTAAACAAAAGTTGGACCATGAACCTCGGCCTTTAATAAAAAAATGACCAGCATTTTGGCACACCTCCTACTTTTTGCCCTTCGAGGGTGATCTCCTTCCCTTGCGCACTTCCCCCCTTCTAACCCGACTGCTCCTCCGTAATGGGACCTCAGTGGCTGCAGCAAGGCTGGTGGAAGGCTGCTGCTTGTCAGACCCTGACACTGCAGATGCCCCTGAAGGACGGCCTCGACCACTTCTGGGCCTGGAGGGCCCGGCTGCAGACTGCACCAACTCTGCATGGGCGGCAGCAGTCTGTCCTACAGGCGGTGGCAAGTGCAGTGGAGAAGTGACAGTGTTGGCAGCAGGAATGCTGTCATCGTGAGAGAGGACAGCAACTCCCTGCTCGCCCGACACACTGGCACTCCCACGGGGCAGCACTTCAGCATCCGGAGCAATTTGCCGGAGAACAGATTGCTGGCCTGCTGCGGCGCGGTGACAGCCCCGGGGACATGTGCACGAACCATCGAGGATGGCAGCAGTCTGTGCTCGCGTGGCCTCAATCTGAGTCTGCATGAGAGCAGTCAGAGATGGGATCACGGCAGCCAGTGACTGAATTGCAGCACTAAGCGTCAGTGTGGCATCCGCCTGTGCTACAGCGAAGTGCTCCACACTCCTTGCCAGTGACTCAATGCATTCGGGAACCCTTCCCACTGCACCCATGAGCTCAGTGTGCATGCCCACCGCCTGGCTGTTCATTTCTGCAATCAGCCGCTCCTCCTCTGCGTCCATTGCATTAGGAGTGTCTGGCATACTCTCCCTCTGGGGAGAAGGCTCCCGTTCTTCCCTCCCCCCCCCATGGCGTTGCTGCAGCCCGCTGGGTCCTGGAGCTTCACCATCATCAGCCCCTTCCCCCCTGCTCCCCCGTTCTTCCCTCCCCCCGCAATGGCGTTGCTGCAGCCCGCTGGGTCCTGGAACTTCACCATCATCAGCCCCTTCCCCCCTGCTCCCCTCCGGGGAAGGCGTGTTCCCAGTGTGGCCATGGGCTTCCTCGGGAGAGGGTGGCACTGATGCTCCGGCTTCCTCTTCCTCCTCAGCTGCAGCATCACTCCCAGTGGCAGCTTCAGGGACCATCTCCTCAGCTGGTGAATCACCATCTGAAAGCAGGGAGGTACAAGAGTGGCTTTAGCGTGAGGACAGGGTGGCAGTAAGGGAGGAATAAGTGCAGCGAGTTAGCAAGTTGGATTGAAAGTGTCAAAGGCTGGTATTGTGAGGGACAAGTGGAAGGACAGAGGACAAAAAGGTGATGACCTTACCATTGCTGTCCACAACGGGGTCGGCGTCCCCAGTGGCGACGGGACCGATCACCCGGCTTGCCACAATCCTGTGGACGCGCTCCTCCAGATCGCTGAGGGGTTGCAGCTGAAGCCGCCCTCCACCCGTCCGTTGCTGCTGTCTCCGATTATGAGCCAGCTTAGCCTGCAAGAAAAAGGACAGCATCTGAGTCAATATACAGCCATGGTCTTGCCTGATGTGCCTCCCATAGGTGAATAGCCCTTACAATATGCAGCAATGGTCTTGCCTGATGTGCCTCCCATAGGTGAATAGCCCTTACAATATGCAGCCATGGTCTTGCCTGATGTGCCTCCCATAGGTGAATAGCCCTTACTGTATGCAAAGTGTGGAATGTGTGTGTGTGTTTGATGAAAGGGCCATAGGTGTTGGATGAGTGTTGTGCATTGGGGTTTTAAGACCCTCTGGCCATAGAGTGAGGTTGAGATGGAGGGATGGAGAGGTATTGAGAAAAAGCCACTCACCCTGACGACCCGAGTGAGGTCGTTGAACTTTTTGCGGCACTGAACATGGGTCCTGGGCACCATGCTCCTGGAGGAGACGCTCTGAGCCACCTCCCTCCACACTCTTCTGAACTCGCGTGGCAAAGGCCTCCTGCCACTCTCCGGGAACAGCATGCATCGTCTGCGCTCCACTGTGTCAACCAGAGCATCCAAGGCCCGCTCGGTGAAGCGATGAGCGCGTTCTCTCACCCTCTCCATGCTTGGCAGCAAAATGGATTACAGGTCTCTCCAGGCTGAGATTCAAGGCTGCAATGAGCAGGGTGTGGCTGGGGAGCAAGTGGCCCCCCCCCGCTTTAAGAAGTGTCCGGCGCCAGTGTGTCTGTGTTCCCTCGCTAACTGGCAGCAGCTGCGCTGCGCTCGTGCGCTGAGGTAGCGCCTCACTCCTAGGCCTTTGCGCCTTAAGAGAGGTGTGCAGCGCCTAATTTAGCGCTCCACTCACTCTCTC
>JASTWF010001053.1:94352-128487 GCA_030390025.1 Squalus acanthias | reverse complement strand
GCCCCTCCGACAGTGCAGCGCTCCCTCAGTACTGCCCTCCGACAGTGCGGCGCTCCCTCAGTACTGCCCCTCCGACAGTGCGGCGCTCCCTCAGTACTGCCCCTCCGACAGTGCGGCGCTCCCTCAGTACTGCCCCTCCGACAGTGCGGCGCTCCCTCAGTACTGCCCCTCCGACAGTGCAGCGCTCCCTCATTACTGCCCCCTGACAGTGCAGCGCTCCCTCAGTACTGCCCTCTCCGACAGTGCAGCACTCCCTCAGTACTGCCCCTCCGACAGTGCAGCGCTCCCTCAGTACTGCCCCTCCGACAGTGCAGCGCTCCCTCAGTACTGACCCTCCGACAGTGCAGCGCTCCCTCAGTACTGCCCCTCCGACAGTGCAGCGCTCCCTCAGTACTGCCCCTCCGACAGTGCAGCGCTCCCTCAGTACTGCCCCTCCGACAGTGCAGCGCACCCTCAGTACTGCCCCTCGACAGTGCAGCACTCCCTCAGTACTGCCCCTCCGACAGTGCGGCTCTCCCTCAGTACTGCCCCTCCGACAGTGCAGCGCTCCCTCAGTACTGCCCCTCCAACAGTGCGGCGCTCCCTCAGTACTGCCCCTCCGACAGTGCGGCGCTCCCTCAGTACTGCCCCTCGACAGTGCGGCGCTCCCTCAGTACTGCCCCTCCGACAGTGCAGCGCTCCCTCAGTACTGCCCCTCGACAGTGCGGCGCTCCCTCAGTACTGCCCCTCCGACAGTGCGGCGCTCCCTCAGTACTGCCCCTCCGACAGTGCGGCGCTCCCTCAGTACTGCCCCTCGACAGTGCAGCACTCCCTCAGTACTGCCCCTCCGACAGTGCAGCGCTCCCTCAGTACTGCCCCTCCGACAGTGAGGCGCTCCCTCAGTACTGCCCCTCCGACAGTGCAGCGCTCCTCAGTACTGCCCCTCCGACAGTGCAGCGCTCCCTCAGTACTGCCCCTCCGACAGTGCAGCTCCCTCAGTACTGCCCCTCCGACAGTGCGGCGCTCCCTCAGTACTGCCCCTCCGACAGTGCGGCACTCCCTCAGTACTGCCCCTCCGACAGTGCAGCATCCCTCAGTACTGCCCCTCCCACAGTGCGGCGCTCCCTCAGTACTGCCCTCTGACAGTGCGGCGCTCCCTCAGTACTGCCCTCCGACAGTGCAGCGCTCCCTCAGTACTGCCCCTCCGACAGTGCAGCGCTCCCTCAGTACTGCCCCTCCGACAGTGCGGCGCTCCCTCAGTACTGCCCCTCCGACAGTGCGGCGCTCCCTCAGTACTGCCCCTCCGACAGTGCAGCGCTCCCTCAGTACTGCCCCTCCGACAGTGCAGCGCTCCCTCAGTACTGCCCCTCCGACAGTGCGGCGCTCCCTCAGTACTGCCCCTAGACAGTGCAGCGCTCCTCAGTACTGCCCCTCCGACAGTGCAGCGCTCCCTCAGTACTGCCCCTCCGACAGTGCACCGCGCTCCCTCAGTACTGCCCTCCGACAGTGCAGCGCTCCTCAGTACGCCCCTCCGACAGTGCAGCGCTCCCTCAGTACTGCCCCTCGACAGTGCAGCACTCCCTCAGTACTGCCCCTCCGACAGTGCAGCGCTCCCTCAGTACTGCCCCTCCGACAGTGCGGCGCTCCCTCAGTACTGCCCTCTGACAGTGCAGTTCTCCCTCAGTACTGCCCCTGACAGTGCGGCGCTCCTCAGTACTGCCCCTCCGACAGTGCAGCGCTCCCTCAGTACTGCCCTCCGACAGTGCAGCGCTCCCTCAGTACTGCCCCTCCGACAGTGCGGCGCTCCCTCAGTACTGCCCTCCGACAGTGCGCGCTCCCTCAGTACTGCCCTCCGACAGTGCAGCGCTCCCTCAGTACTGCCCCTCCGACTGACAGTGCGGAGCTCCCTCAGTACTGCCCTCCGACAGTGCGGCGCTCCCTCAGTACTGCCCCTCCGACAGTGCAGCACTCCCTCAGTACTGCCCCCGACAGTGCAGCGCTCCCTCAGTACTGCCCTCCGACAGTGCGGCGCTCCCTCAGTACTGCCCCTCCGACAGTGCAGCGCTCCCTCAGTACTGCCCTCCGACAGTGCAGCGCTCCCTCAGTACTGCCCCTCCGACAGTGCAGCGCTCCCTCAGTACTGCCCTCCGACAGTGCAGCGCTCCCTCAGTACTGCCCCTCCGACAGTGCGGCGCTCCCTCAGTACTGCCCTTCTCACAGTGCAGCGCTCCCTCAGTACTGCCCCTCCGACAGTGCAGCGCTCCCTCAGTACTGCCCCTCCGACAGTGCGGCGCTCCCTCAGTACTGCCCCTCCGACAGTGCAGCGCTCCTCAGTACTGCCCTCCGACAGTGCAGCGCTCCCTCAGTACTGCCCCTCGACAGTGCGGCGCTCCCTCAGTACTGCCCCTCCGACAGTGCGGCGCTCCCTCAGTACTGACCCTCCGACAGTGCAGCACTCCTCAGTACTGCCCCTCCGACAGTGCGGCGCTCCCTCAGTACTGCCCCTCCGACAGTGCGGCGCTCCCTCAGTACTGCCCCTCCGACAGTGCAGCACTCCCTCAGTACTCCCCTCCGACAGTGCAGCGCTCCCTCAGTACTGCCCCTCCGACAGTGCGGCGCTCCCTCAGTACTGCCCCTCCGACAGTGCGGCGCTCCCTCAGTACTGCCCCTCCGACAGTGCAGCGCTCCCTCAGTACTGCCCCTCCGACAGTGCAGCGCTCCCTCAGTACTGCCCCTCCGACAGTGCGGCGCTCCAAGTACTGCCCCTCCGACAGTGCGGCGCTCCCTCAGTACTGCCCCTCCGACAGTGCGGCGCTCCCTCAGTACTGCCCCCGACAGTGCAGCGCTCCCTCAGTACTGCCCTCCGACAGTGCAGCGCGCCCTCAGTACTGCCCCTCCGACAGTGCAGCGCTCCCTCAGTACTGCCCCTCCGACAGTGCAGCGCTCCCTCAGTACTGCCCCTCCGACAGTGCAGCGCTCCCTCAGTACTGCCCTCCGACAGTGAGCGCGCTCCCTCAGTACTGCCCCTCCGACAGTGCAGCGCTCCCTCAGTACTGCCCCTCGACAGTGCAGCGCTCCCTCAGTACTGCCCCTCCGACAGTGCAGCGCTCCTCAGTACTGCCCCTCCGACAGTGCGGCGCTCCCTCAGTACTGCCCCTCCGACAGTGCGGCGCTCCCTCAGTACTGCCCCTCCGACAGTGCAGCGCTCCTCAGTACTGCCCCTCGACAGTGCAGCGCTCCCTCAGTACTGCTCCTCCGACAGTGCAGCGCTCCCTCAGTACTGCCCCTCCGGAAGTGCAGCGCTCCCTCAGTACTGCCCTCCGACAGTGCACCGCGCCCCTCAGTACTGCCCCTCGACAGTGCAGTGCCCCCCTCCCTCCCAGTACTGCCCTCAACATGCAGCGCTCCCTCAGTACTGCCCCTCCGACAGTGCAGCGCTCCCTCAGTACTGCCCCTCCGACAGTGAGGCGCTCCCTCAGTACTGCCCCTCTGACAGTGCAGCGCTCCCTCAGTACTGCCCCTCCGACAGTGCAGCGCTCCCTCAGTACTGCCCCTCCGACAGTGCAGCGCTCCCTCAGTACTGCCCTCCGACAGTGCGGCGCTCCCTCAGTACTGCCCCTCCGACAGTGCGGCTCTCCCTCAGTACTGCCCTCCGACAGTGCAGCGCTCCCTCAGTACTGCCCCTCCGACAGTGCAGCGCTCCCTCAGTACTGCCCCTCCGACAGTGCAGCGCTCCCTCAGTACTGCCCCTCCGACAGTGCAGCGCTCCCTCAGTACTGCCCCTCCGACAGTGTGCAGCGCTCCCTCAGTACTGCCCTCCGACAGTGCGGCGCTCCCTCAGTACTGCCCTCCGACAGTGCAGCGCTCCCTCAGTACTGCCCCTCCGACAGTGCGGCGCTCCCTCAGTACTGCCCCTCCGACAGTGCAGCGCTCCCTCAGTACTGGCCCTCCGGACAGTGCGGAGCTCCCTCAGTGCTGCCCCCTCCGACAGTGCAGCGCTCCCTCAGTACTGCCCCTCCGACAGTGTAGCGCTCCCTCAGTACTGCCCCTCCGACAGTGCAGTGCTCCCTCAGTACTGCCCCTCCGACAGTGTGGCGCTCCCTCAGTACTGCCCCTCCAACAGTGCAGCGCTCCCTCAGTACTACCCCTCCGACAGTGTGGCGCTCCCTCAGTACTGCCCCTCCGACAGTGCGGCGCTCCCTCAGTACTGCCCCTCCGACAGTGCAGCGCTCCCTCAGTACTGCCCCTCCGACAGTGCAGCTCACCCTCAGTACAGCCCCTCCGACAGTGCGGCGCTCCCTCAGTACTGCCCCTCCGACAGTGCGGCTCTCCCTCAGTACTGACCCCTCCGACAGTGCAGCACTCCCTCAGAACTGACCCCTCCAACAGTGCGGCGCTCCCTCAGTACTGCCCCATGACAGTGCAGCGCTCCCTCAGTACTGCCCCTCTGACAGTGCAGCACTCCCTCAGTACTACCCCTCCGACAGTGCAGCGCTCCCTCAGTACTGCCCCTCCGACAGTACGGCGCTCCCTCAGTACTGCCCCTCCGACAGTGCGGCGCTCCCTCAGTACTGCCCCTCCGACAGTACGGGGCTCCCTCAGTACTGCCCCTCCGACAGTGCAGCGCTCCCTCATTACTGCCCCTCCGACAGTGCACCGCGCCCTCAGTACTGCCCCTCCGACAGTGCAGCGCTCCCTCAGTACTGACCCATGACAGTGCAGCGCTCCCTCAGTACTGGCCCCTCCGACAGTGCGGAGCTCCCTCAGTACTGCCCCTCCGACAGTGCAGCGCTCCCTCAGTGCTGCCCCTCCGACAGTGCAGCGCTCCCTCAGTACTGCCCCTCCGACAGTGCGGCGCTCCCTCAGTACTGCCCCTCCGACAGTGCAGCGCTCCCTCAGTACTGCCCCTCCGACAGTGCGGAGCTCCCTCAGTACTGCCCCTCCGACAGTGCAGCGCTCCCTCAGTGCTGCCCCTCCGACAGTGCAGCGCTCCCTCAGTACTGCAACTCCGACAGTGCGGCGCTCCCTCAGTACTGCCCCTCCGACAGTGCAGCGCTCCCTCAGTACTGCCCCTCCGACAGTCTGGCGCTCCCTCAATACTGCCCCTCCGACAGAGCAGTGCTCCCTCAGTACTGCCCCTCCGACAGTGCAGCGCTCCCTCAGTACTGCCCCTCCGACAGTGTGGCGCTCCCTCAGTACTGCCCCTCCAAAAATGCAGCGCTCCCTCAGTACTGCCCCTCCGACAGTGCAGCTCACCCTCAGTACAGCCCCTCCGACAGTGCGGTGCTCCCTCAGTACTGCCCCTCCGACAGTGCGGCTCTCCCTCAGTACTGACCCCTCCGACAGTGCAGCACTCCCTCAGAACTGACCCCTCCAACAGTGCGGCGCTCCCTCAGTACTGCCCCTCTGACAGTGCGGCGCTCCCTCAGTACTGCCCCTCCGACAGTGCAGCACTCCCTCAGTACTACCCCTCCGACAGTGCAGCGCTCCCTCAGTACTGCCCCTCCGACAGTACGGCGCTCCCTCAGTACTGCCCCTCCGACAGTGCGGCGCTCCCTCAGTACTGCCCCTCCGACAGTGCGGCGCTCCCTCAGTACTGCCCCTCCGACAGTGCGGCGCTCCCTCAGTACTGCCCCTCCGACAGTCGGCGCTCCCTCAGTACTGCCCCTCCGACAGTGCAGCGCTCCCTCAGTACTGCCCCTCCGACAGTGCGGCGCTCCCTCAGTACTGCCCCTCCGACAGTGCAGCGCTCCCTCATTACTGCCCCTCCGACAGTGCAGCGCTCCCTCAGTACTGCCCCTCCGACAGTGCAGCTGCTCCCTCAGTACTGCCCCTCCGACAGTGCAGCGCTCGCTCATTACTGCCCCTCCGACAGTGCAGCACTCCCTCAGTACTGCCCCTCCGACAGTGAGGCGCTCCCTCAGTACTGCCCCTCTGACAGTGCAGCTCTCCCTCAGTACTGCCCCTCCGACAGTGCAGCGCTCCCTCAGTACTGCCCCTCCGACAGTGCAGCGCTCCCTCAGTACTGCCCCTCCGACAGTGCGGCGCTCCCTCAGTACTGCCCCTCCGACAGTGCGGCTCTCCCTCAGTACTGACCCTCCGACAGTGCAGCGCTCCCTCAGTACTGCCCCTCCGACAGTGCCGCGCTCCCTCAGTACTGCCCCTCCGACAGTGCCGCGCTCCCTCAGTACTGCCCCTCCGACAGTGCAGCGCTCCCTCAGTACTGCCCCTCCGATAGTGCTGAGCTCCCTCAGTACTGCCCCTCCGACAGTGCGGCGCTCCCTCAGTACTGGCCCTCCGACAGTGCAGCGCTCCCTCAGTACTGTCCCTCCGACAGTGCGGAGCTCCCTCAGTGCTGCCCCTCCGACAGTGCAGCGCTCCCTCAGTACTGGCCCCTCCGACAGTGCGGAGCTCCCTCAGTGCTGCCCCTCCGACAGTGCAGCGCTCCCTCAGTACTGCCCCTCCGACAGTGTAGCGCTCCCTCAGTACTGCCCCTCCGACAGTGCAGTGCTCCCTCAGTACTGCCCCTCCGACAGTGTGGCACTCCCTCAGTACTGCCACTCCAACAGTGCAGCGCTCCCTCAGTACTACCCCTCCGACAGTGTGGCGCTCCCTCAGTACTGCCCCTCCGACAGTGCGGCGCTCCCTCAGTACTGCCCCTCCGACAGTGCAGCGCTCCCTCAGTACTGCCCCTCCGACAGTGCAGCTCACCCTCAGTACAGCCCCTCCGACAGTGCGGCGCTCCCTCAGTACTGCCCCTCCGACAGTGCGGCTCTCCCTCAGTACTGACCCCTCCGACAGTGCAGCACTCCCTCAGAACTGACCCCTCCAACAGTGCGGCGCTCCCTCAGTACTGCCCCATGACAGTGCAGCGCTCCCTCAGTACTGCCCCTCTGACAGTGCAGCACTCCCTCAGTACTACCCCTCCGACAGTGCAGCGCTCCCTCAGTACTGCCCCTCCGACAGTACGGCGCTCCCTCAGTACTGCCCCTCCGACAGTGCGGCGCTCCCTCAGTACTGCCCCTCCGACAGTACGGGGCTCCCTCAGTACTGCCCCTCCGACAGTGCAGTGCTCCCTCAGTACTGCCCCTCCGACAGTGTGGCGCTCCCTCAGTACTGCCCCTCCAACAGTGCAGCGCTCCCTCAGTACTACCCCTCCGACAGTGTGGCGCTCCCTCAGTACTGCCCCTCCGACAGTGCGGCGCTCCCTCAGTACTGCCCCTCCGACAGTGCAGCGCTCCCTCAGTACTGCCCCTCCGACAGTGCAGCTCACCCTCAGTACAGCCCCTCCGACAGTGCGGCGCTCCCTCAGTACTGCCCCTCCGACAGTGCGGCTCTCCCTCAGTACTGACCCCTCCGACAGTGCAGCACTCCCTCAGAACTGACCCCTCCAACAGTGCGGCGCTCCCTCAGTACTGCCCCATGACAGTGCAGCGCTCCCTCAGTACTGCCCCTCTGACAGTGCAGCACTCCCTCAGTACTACCCCTCCGACAGTGCAGCGCTCCCTCAGTACTGCCCCTCCGACAGTACGGCGCTCCCTCAGTACTGCCCCTCCGACAGTGCGGCGCTCCCTCAGTACTGCCCCTCCGACAGTACGGGGCTCCCTCAGTACTGCCCCTCCGACAGTGCAGCGCTCCCTCATTACTGCCCCTCCGACAGTGCACCGCGCCCTCAGTACTGCCCCTCCGACAGTGCAGCGCTCCCTCAGTACTGACCCATGACAGTGCAGCGCTCCCTCAGTACTGGCCCCTCCGACAGTGCGGAGCTCCCTCAGTACTGCCCCTCCGACAGTGCAGCGCTCCCTCAGTGCTGCCCCTCCGACAGTGCAGCGCTCCCTCAGTACTGCCCCTCCGACAGTGCGGCGCTCCCTCAGTACTGCCCCTCCGACAGTGCAGCGCTCCCTCAGTACTGCCCCTCCGACAGTGCGGAGCTCCCTCAGTACTGCCCCTCCGACAGTGCAGCGCTCCCTCAGTGCTGCCCCTCCGACAGTGCAGCGCTCCCTCAGTACTGCAACTCCGACAGTGCGGCGCTCCCTCAGTACTGCCCCTCCGACAGTGCAGCGCTCCCTCAGTACTGCCCCTCCGACAGTCTGGCGCTCCCTCAATACTGCCCCTCCGACAGAGCAGTGCTCCCTCAGTACTGCCCCTCCGACAGTGCAGCGCTCCCTCAGTACTGCCCCTCCGACAGTGTGGCGCTCCCTCAGTACTGCCCCTCCAAAAATGCAGCGCTCCCTCAGTACTGCCCCTCCGACAGTGCAGCTCACCCTCAGTACAGCCCCTCCGACAGTGCGGTGCTCCCTCAGTACTGCCCCTCCGACAGTGCGGCTCTCCCTCAGTACTGACCCCTCCGACAGTGCAGCACTCCCTCAGAACTGACCCCTCCAACAGTGCGGCGCTCCCTCAGTACTGCCCCTCTGACAGTGCGGCGCTCCCTCAGTACTGCCCCTCCGACAGTGCAGCACTCCCTCAGTACTACCCCTCCGACAGTGCAGCGCTCCCTCAGTACTGCCCCTCCGACAGTACGGCGCTCCCTCAGTACTGCCCCTCCGACAGTGCGGCGCTCCCTCAGTACTGCCCCTCCGACAGTACGGCGCTCCCTCAGTACTGCCCCTCCGACAGTGCGGCGCTCCCTCAGTACTGCCCCTCCGACAGTACGGCGCTCCCTTAGTACTGCCCCTCCGACAGTGCGGCGCTCCCTCAGTACTGCCCCTCCGACAGTGCGGCGCTCCCTCATTACTGCCCCTCCGACAGTGCAGCGCTCCCTCATTAATGCCCTACGACAGTGCACCGCGCCCTCAGTACTGCCCCTCCGACAGTGCAGTGCTCCCTCAGTACTGCCCCTCCAACAATGCAGCGCTCGCTCATTAGAGCCCCTCCGACAGTGCAGCACTCCCTCAGTACTGCCCCTCCGACAGTGAGGCGCTCCCTCAGTACTGCCCCTCTGACAGTGCAGCTCTCCCTCAGTACCGCCCCTCCGACAGTGCAGCGCTCCCTCAGTACCGCCCCTCCGACAGTGCAGCGCTCCCTCAGTACTGCCCCTCCGACAGTGCGGCGCTCCCTCAGTACTGCCCCTCCGACAGTGCGGCTCTCCCTCAGTACTGACCCTCCGACAGTGCAGCGCTCCCTCAGTACTGCCCCTCCGACAGTGCCGCGCTCCCTCAGTACTGCCCCTCCGACAGTGCCGCGCTCCCTCAGTACTGCCCCTCCGACAGTGCAGCGCTCCCTCAGTACTGCCCCTCCGATAGTGCTGAGCTCCCTCAGTACTGCCCCTCCGACAGTGCGGCGCTCCCTCAGTACTGGCCCTCCGACAGTGCAGCGCTCCCTCAGTACTGTCCCTCCGACAGTGCGGAGCTCCCTCAGTGCTGCCCCTCCGACAGTGCAGCGCTCCCTCAGTACTGGCCCCTCCGACAGTGCGGAGCTCCCTCAGTGCTGCCCCTCCGACAGTGCAGCGCTCCCTCAGTACTGCCCCTCCGACAGTGTAGCGCTCCCTCAGTACTGCCCCTCCGACAGTGCAGTGCTCCCTCAGTACTGCCCCTCCGACAGTGTGGCACTCCCTCAGTACTGCCACTCCAACAGTGCAGCGCTCCCTCAGTACTACCCCTCCGACAGTGTGGCGCTCCCTCAGTACTGCCCCTCCGACAGTGCGGCGCTCCCTCAGTACTGCCCCTCCGACAGTGCAGCGCTCCCTCAGTACTGCCCCTCCGACAGTGCAGCTCACCCTCAGTACAGCCCCTCCGACAGTGCGGCGCTCCCTCAGTACTGCCCCTCCGACAGTGCGGCTCTCCCTCAGTACTGACCCCTCCGACAGTGCAGCACTCCCTCAGAACTGACCCCTCCAACAGTGCGGCGCTCCCTCAGTACTGCCCCATGACAGTGCAGCGCTCCCTCAGTACTGCCCCTCTGACAGTGCAGCACTCCCTCAGTACTACCCCTCCGACAGTGCAGCGCTCCCTCAGTACTGCCCCTCCGACAGTACGGCGCTCCCTCAGTACTGCCCCTCCGACAGTGCGGCGCTCCCTCAGTACTGCCCCTCCGACAGTACGGGGCTCCCTCAGTACTGCCCCTCCGACAGTGCAGCGCTCCCTCATTACTGCCCCTCCGACAGTGCACCGCGCCCTCAGTACTGCCCCTCCGACAGTGCAGCGCTCCCTCAGTACTGACCCATGACAGTGCAGCGCTCCCTCAGTACTGGCCCCTCCGACAGTGCGGAGCTCCCTCAGTACTGCCCCTCCGACAGTGCAGCGCTCCCTCAGTGCTGCCCCTCCGACAGTGCAGCGCTCCCTCAGTACTGCCCCTCCGACAGTGCGGCGCTCCCTCAGTACTGCCCCTCCGACAGTGCAGCGCTCCCTCAGTACTGCCCCTCCGACAGTCTGGCGCTCCCTCAGTACTGCCCCTCCGACAGTGCAGCGCTCCCTCAGTACTGCCCCTCCGACAGTGTAGCGCTCCCTCAATACTGCCCCTCCGACAGAGCAGTGCTCCCTCAGTACTGCCCCTCCGACAGTGCAGCACTCCCTCAGTACTGCCCCTCCGACAGTGCAGCGCTCCCTCAGTACTGCCCCTCCGACAGTGCAGCGCTCCCTCAGTACTGCCCCTCCGACAGTGCAGCTCACCCTCAGTACAGCCCCTCCGACAGTGCGGCGCTCCCTCAGTACTGACCCCTCCGACAGTGCAGCACTCCCTCAGAACTGACCCCTCCAACAGTGCGGCGCTCCCTCAGTACTGCCCCTCTGACAGTGCGGCGCTCCCTCAGTACTGCCCCTCCGACAGTGCAGCACTCCCTCAGTACTACCCCTCCGACAGTGCAGCGCTCCCTCAGTACTGCCCCTCCGACAGTATGGCGCTCCCTCAGTACTGCCCCTCCGACAGTGCGGCGCTCCCTCAGTACTGCCCCTCCGACAGTACGGCGCTCCCTCAGTACTGCCCCTCCGACAGTGCGGCGCTCCCTCAGTACTGCCCCTCCGACAGTACGGCGCTCCCTCAGTACTGCCCCTCCGACAGTGCGGCGCTCCCTCAGTACTGCCCCTCCGACAGTGCGGCGCTCCCTCATTACTGCCCCTCCGACAGTGCAGCGCTCCCTCATTAATGCCCCTCCGACAGTGCACCGCGCCCTCAGTACTGCCCCTCCAACAGTGCAGTGCTCCCTCAGTACTGCCCCTCCAACAATGCAGCGCTCGCTCATTAGAGCCCCTCCGACAGTGCAGCACTCCCTCAGTACTGCCCCTCCGACAGTGAGGCGCTCCCTCAGTACTGCCCCTCTGACAGTGCAGCTCTCCCTCAGTACCGCCCCTCCGACAGTGCAGCGCTCCCTCAGTACCGCCCCTCCGACAGTGCAGCGCTCCCTCAGTACTGCCCCTCCGACAGTGCGGCGCTCCCTCAGTACTGCCCCTCCGACAGTGCGGCTCTCCCTCAGTACTGACCCTCCGACAGTGCAGCGCTCCCTCAGTACTGCCCCTCCGACAGTGCCGCGCTCCCTCAGTACTGCCCCTCCGACAGTGCCGCGCTCCCTCAGTACTGCCCCTCCGACAGTGCAGCGCTCCCTCAGTACTGCCCCTCCGACAGTGCGGCGCTCCCTCAGTACTGCCCCTCCGACAGTGCGGCTCTCCCTCAGTACTGACCCTCCGACAGTGCAGCGCTCCCTCAGTACTGCCCCTCCGACAGTGGCGCGCTCCCTCAGTACTGCCCCTCCGACAGTGCCGCGCTCCCTCAGTACTGCCCCTCCGACAGAGCAGTGCTTCCTCAGTACTGCCCCTCCGACAGAGCAGATCTTCCCTTACGTAACAGGCGCTCCTCTTACCTATCCAGTTGAAATAACTGATCTGACCGCAACATGATAGAGAAACCTACGCAATAGAAGAACATTAGAACATAAGAAATAGGAGCAGGAGTAGACCAATCGGCCCCTCGAGCCTGCTCCGCCATTCAATGAGATCATGGCTGATCTGATCCTAACCTCAAATCTAAAGAACACAAGAAGTAGGAGCAGGACCCGGCCACTCAGCCCCTGGGCCCGCTCTGCCACCCACAGGGCCTTGACCGATCCAAACTCAAACTCATGTCCAATTTCCTGCCCGCTCCCCGTAACCCCTAATTCCCTTTACCTCTAGGAAACTGTCTATTTCTGTTTTAAGTTTATTTAATGAAGTAGCTTCCACAGCTTCCTGGGGCAGCAAATTCCACAGACCCACTACCCTCTGAGTGAAGAAGTTTCTCCTCATCTCAGTTTTGAAAGAGCAGCCCCTTATTCTAAGATTATGCCCCCTAGTGCTAGTTTCACCCATCATTGGGAACATCCTCCCCGCCTCCACCCCATCAAGCCCCTTCACAATCTTATATGTTTCAATAAGATCGCCTCTCATTCTTCTGAACTCCAATGAGTAGAGTCCCAATCTACTCAACCTCTCCTCGTATGTCCACCCCCTCATCTCCGGGATTAACCGAGTGAACCTTCGTTGTACTGCCTCGAGAGTAAGTATGTCTTTTCTTAAGTATGGACACCAAAACTGTATGCAGTACTCCAGGTACAATTCCTCTATCTTGCCTTTCCAAGGTCAGCAGAAGGTGAAAGGTCAGTGCTTGACCCCACTGACCCCCCGCCGGTCTGTGTCCCCTCATCAGTGAGACGGGCCCCTTCACGCTGAAACCTGGGGATAGAAACCGCGCATTATCAATGAGACTTCTTTCACCCCCTGTGGAGATAGTCTTTGTGTCAACTCTTGGGTCCCTCTCCGTGGTAACCTGGGAGAATTGAGTCAAATGTAAATCAATGTTTGATATTTTAAATGAGAAGTCGCACAACACCAGGTTATAGTCCAACAGATTTATTTAATTTTACAAGCTTTCGGAGCTGTCGCTCCTTCCTCAGGTAAGTTAGCAGTGAGAGAATCTCCCAGAATTTTCAATTTAAACACAGACAAAATCTATTCAAATATTTCCCTACATCAAAGACACACTAAGAGCACAGCCAAGACAATGAGATGTGTCCCAGGGGGTCCAACGTGTCAAACCACCTGCTGGCTGCATATCCTGTCAATTTGTGCTGGTTCTTGTGTTAGTCTTTTTAAAAAAAAAAACACCTGGGAAGACCGGCCATGATGTCAAGTCACGTTCTGTATCGTGACATGAACCCGATATCGCGATTGAGGCCATCCTCATGAGTGCGGAACTTGGCTATCAGTTTCTGCTCTATGATTTTGCGCTGTCGAGTATCATCATGGCCGGTCTTCCCAGGTGGTTTTTTTTTAAAAAGACTAACACAAGAACCAACACAAATTGACAGGATATGCAGCCAGCAGGTGGTTTGACACGTTGGACCCCCTGGGACACATCTCATTGTCTTGGCTGTGCTCTTAGTGTGTCTTTGATGCAGGGAAATATTTGAATAGATTTTGTCTGTGTTTAAATTGTGAATTCTGGGAGATTCTCTCACTGCTAACTTACCTGAGGAAGGAGCGACAGCTCCGAAAGCTTGTAAAATTAAATAAATCTGTTGGACTATAACCTGGTGTTGTGCGACTTCTCATTTTTGTCCACCCCAGTCCAACGCCGGCATCTCCACATCATGATATTTTAAACACCACTTTGCTCGCTACGGCCTTCTTTACAGCTCGCACTTTCACCCACACGTTTGGAAATGGGTTGCGTTGGCCGAGGAGGTTTTTTTTATGTTGATTCTTAACCGGTTAGAAGACCCGTAAATCGAAGGCCGTGGGCGACAGAGCAGGAATTGACAATCGACGCCTGTATCGCCGTCCAGAGGCTGTTCGCAGAAGCGATTTGGAAGGGCACCCTTCCCCCCCCGGAAATCAAATCGCCTAATCCATCAAAAGACGGGTGCGAGAACGACAACCTTTAGCACGGTTATTAATGGGTCTTTTTCCGAGTGGCAGGCAGTGACTAGTGGGGTACCGCAGGGATCGGTCCTTGGACCCCATCTATTCACAATATATATTAATGATCTAGACAAGGGAACTAGATGTAATATCTCCAAGTTTGCAGATGACACAAAGCTGGGTGGGCGTGTGTGCTGCGAGGAGGATACCGAGAAACTCCAGGATGATTTGGACAGGTTGGGTGATTGGGCAGAAGCGTGGCAGATGCAATATAACGTGGATAAATGCGAGGTTATCCACTTTGGTGGCAAAAACAGAAAGGCAGATTATTATGTGAATGGCAATAGATTGGGAGAAGGGGAAGTGCAACGAGACCTGGGTGTCCTTGTGCACCAGTCGCTGAAGGTAAGCATGCAGGTGCAGCAGGCGGTAAAGAAGGCAAATGGTATGTTGGCCTTCATAGCGAAAGGGTTTGAGTATAGGAACAGGGATGTCCTGCTGCAGTTGTACAGGGCCTTGGTGAGACCACACCTTGAGTACTGTGTGCAGTTTTGGTCGCCTTATCTGAGGAAGGATGTTCTTGCCATGGAGGGAGTGCAGCGAAGATTTACCAGACTGATACCTGGGATGGCAGGAATGACATATGAGGAGAGATTGGGTCGATTGGGCTTATACTCGCTGGAGTATAGAAGAATGAGAGGGGATCTCATCGAAACATATAAAATTCTGACAGGTCTGGACAAACTAGATGCAGGAAGAAAGTTCCCGATGGCGGGGGAGTCCAGAACCAGGGGTCACAGTCTAAGGATAAGGGGTAAGCCATTTAGGACAGAAATGAGGAAGAATTTCTTCACCCAGAGAGTGGTGAACCTGTGGAATTCTCTACCACAGAAGGTAGTTGAGGCCAATTCATTAAATAGATTCAAGAATGAGTTGGATATATTTCTTAAAGCTAAAAGTATCAAGGGATATGGGGAGAAGGCAGGGACAGGGTACTGAGTTTGGATGATCAGCCATGATCTCATCGAATGGCGGAGCAGGCTCGAGGGGCCGAATGGCCTACTCCTGCTCCTATCTTCTATGTTTCTATGTTTCTATTCTTCAAGGAGATAACAGTTTGGAGGTGGTGCAGCATCGACCAAAAAACAGTGGAATGAGCCAAGGCAGCAAGCAGCCCTTAAATGACGCTGGATAAGTGAGGTCAGCAGAGGCGAGTTTCAGTCCCAAAAGACTAATTGGCCATGGGGAACCCACACCTCGGAAATTAACTGGCCAATTAGGGGGAAATCGCAAATTTTTCCCACCTCTCAGTAGAGGCGGGTTTGGAACCCACCCAAACCGAAACCCGTCTCCATTGGGAAAATCGCCCCCTATATTTCCAAGTTTTGTGTCATCTGCAAATTTTGAAATTGAGCCCCTGCACACCCACGTCCAACTCATTAATATATATCAAGAAAAGCAGTGGTCCTAGTACCGACCCCTGGGGAACACCACTGTATACCTTCCTCCAGTCCAAAAAACAACTGTTCACCACAACTCTCTGTTTCCTGTCACTTAGCCAATTTCATATCCAGGCTGCCACTGTCCCTTTTATTCCACGGGCTTCAACTTTGCTGGCAAGCCTATTATGTGGCACTTTGTCAAAATGCCTTTTGGAAATCCATGTACACCACGTCAACCGCATTACCCTCATCAACCCTCTCTGTTACCTCATCCTCATCAAAAAACTCAATCAAGTTGGTTAAACACGATTTGCCTTTAACAAATCCGTGCTGGCTTTCCTTAATTAATCCATGCTTGTCCAAGTGACTGTTAATTTTGTCCCTGATTATTGTTTCTAAAAGCTTCCTCACTACCGAGGTCAAACTGACTGGCCTGTAGTTGCTGGGTTTATCTTTACACCATTTTTTGAACAATGGTGTAACATTTGCAATTCTCCAGTCCTCTGGCACCACCCCCATTTCTAAGGAGGATTGGAAGATTATGGCCAGTACCTCCGCGATTTCTTCCTTCACTTCCCTCAGCGTCCTAGGATGCATCCCATCTGGTCCTGGTGACCTATCTACTTTAAGTACAGCCAGCCTTTCTAGTACCTCCTCTTTATCAATTTTTATCCCATTCAGTATCTCCTCTACCTCCTCCTTCACTATGTCTATGGCAGCATCTTCTTCCTTGATGAAGACAGATGTTGTACAGGCCTTGGTGAGACCACACCTTGAGTATTGTGTACAGTTTTGGTCGCCTTATCTGAGGAAGGATGTTCTTGCCATGGAAGGAGTTCAGTGAAGATTCACAAGGCTGATACCTGGGATGGCAGGAATGACGTATGAGGAGAGATTGGGTCGATTGGGCTTATACTCGCTGGAGTATAGAAGAATGAGAGGGGATCTCATCGAAACATATAAAATTCTGACAGGTCTGGACAAACTAGATGCAGGAAGAATGTTCCCGATGGTCGGAGAGTCCAGAACCAGGGGTCATAATCTAAGGATAAGGGGTAAGCCATTTAGGACAGAAATGAGGAGGAATTTCTTCACCCAGAGAGTGGTGAACCTGTGGAATTCTCTACCACAGAAGGTAGTTGAGGCCAAGTCATTAAATATATTCAAGAAAGAGTTAGATATATTTCTTGAAGATAAAGGTATCAAGGGATATGGGGAGAAGGCAGGGACAGGGTACTGAGTTTGGATGATCAGCCATGATCGCATTGAATGGCGGAGCAGGCTTGAGGGGCCGAATGGCCTACTCCTGCTCCTATCTTCTATGTTTCTATGTTTCTATGTTACTGTGTACAGTATTGGTCTCCTTATTTAAGGAAGGATGTAAATGCGTTGGAAGCAGTTCCGAGAACGTTTACTAGACTAATACCTGGAATGGGTGGGTTGTCTTATGAGGAAAGGTTGGACAGGCTAGGCTTGTGTCCGCTGGAGTTTAGAAGAATATTCGGCTCTCCGGCTTCCCGCGGGTGCAAGGATCGCGCGCGTACTTACCTACCGCGCCTGCCGTTGTGCTTCGGGCCCGCGTGGAATTCGGCTCCTGGGCCTCCTGCAGCTGCCGGCGCGCAGTGCCTGCGTATCCCAGGGGCGCAGTTAGTTCGAAGCGTCCCCTGGGATCACGTGGGCCATGGAGAGCCAATCGGAGCAGGGAATCTCCACTCATAGATGTTGACAGGAAGACCTGTCAAATCTATGAATAGAGATCGGCCCCAAAACCACACTAAAACTTCAAATAAATTTAAAAAAAACATCACATTTTTAAAATAACTATAAATCACATAAATTAACTACTTTAAACAAATATTTAAATTTTTGAAAAAATTAATTACACTTTTTAACGGTGCTAAAAATAAACTTACCTTGCTTCAAAGTATGTAAAAGATAAACCTGTTGAAAAAATGTTTAAATTGCACTTAATTCACCACTTACCTTGTTAAAAGCAGGCCTTGCGCCTCCTTTTTCCCCGCACAGCTTCTCCGTACTTACCCTCACGGAGAAACCTGAAAAAAAAAATGAAGTTCGCTGCGTGCGCGCTGCCTCTCCGGCGCCCGCGTTCGACCTCTGAACCCCTTCCTTCAGGGGAACGGAAGTTCCCGTTTCCAGCGCATGCGCAGTGCATGCACAAAACCGGCACTTTCGTTGGGTCTACGGTTGAGTACCCAGCGCGTACTCACCCGTGGGGACCCGAATTTCTGGCCCAATAGATCCTCAGGGGTCTGGACAGGGTGGATGGGGAGAGGATGTTTCCTCTTGTGGGAGAATCCAGAACGAGGGGTCACTGTTTAAAAATCAGGGGTCGCCCATTTAAGACAGAGATGAGGAGAAACTTTTTCTCACAGAGGGTCGTGAGTCTTTGGAACTCTCTTCCTCAGAGGGCGGAGGAAGCAGAGTCTTTGAATATTTTTAAGGCAGGGGTAGAGAGATTCTTGATAAGCAACGGGGGTGAAAGGTTACCGGGGGTAGGCGGGAATGTGGAGTAATCAGACCAGCCCTGATCTTATTGAATGACGGAGCAGGCTCGAGGGGCCGAGTGGCCTACTCCTGCTCCTAATTCGTATGTTCGTATGAAGTTTAGGGAGAGAATTCCACAGCTTAGGGCCCGGGCAGCTGAAGGCACGGCCGCCAATGGCTGAGTGCAGGAATTGTGGGCAGTCCCTCTGTTCCTATCAGTGTTTCCAGCATTTTCTGCTTTTTATTTCCTGTTTTGCCCTCTGTTAACCCAATCCCTCCGTTGCCTTCGAGCCGTTCCGCACCGACGCTGATCACGGGGAAAACTACGGTCCCGCTCTCAACGTCGCACGCGTGTTATTAATGCGCAACTTGCGGCCAGGAAGACATGCCCCATGAATTGCCAATCAGAGGAACAGGAGGCGGCCATTCAGCCCCTCGAGCCTGTTCCGCCATTCAATGAGATCATGGCTGATCTGTGACCTAACTCCATCTACCCGCCTTTGCCCCGTATCCCTTAATACCTTTGGTTAACAGAAATCAATCAATCTCCGATTTAAAATTAACAATTGACCCAGCATCAATTGTCGTTTGTGGAAGAGAGTTCCAAACTTCTACCACCCTTTGTGTGTAGAAGTGCTTCCCAACTTCACTGCTGAAAGGTCTGGCTCTAATTTTTAGACTATGCCCCCTCGTCCTAGACTCCCCAACCAGCGGAAATAGTTCCTCTCTCTATCTACCCTATCAGTTCCCCTTAATATAAGAACATAAGAAATAGGAGCAGGAGTAGGTCATTTGGCCCCTCGAGCCTGCTCCGCCATTCAATAAGATCATGGCTGATCTGATCTTGGGCTCAACTCCACTGCCCTGCCCGCTCCCCATAACCCTTGACTCCCTTACCGTTCAAAATCTGTCTATCTCCACCTTCAATGACTCTGCCTCCACAGCTCTCTGGGGCAGAGAATTCCAAAGATTCACGACCCTCTGAGAGAAGAAATTCCTCCTCATCTCTGTCTTAAATGGGCGACCCCTTATTCTGAAACTATGCCCCCGAGTTCTATATTCCCCCACGAGGGGAAACATCCTCTCTGCATCTACCCTGTCAATCCCCCTCAGAATCTTATACGTTTCAATAAGATCGCCTCTCATTCTTCTAAACTCCAATGAGTATAGGCCCAACCTGCTCAACCTTTCTTCATAAGACAACCCCCTTCATCTCCGGAATCAGCCTCATGAACCTTCTCTGAACTGCCTCCAATGCAAGTATATCCCTCCTTCAATAAGGAGACCAGAACTGTACGCAGTACTCCAGGTGTGGTCTCACCAATACCCTGTACAGTTGTAACAGGACTTCCCTACTTTTATACTCCAACCCCCTTGCAATAAAGGCCAACATTCCATTTGCCTTCCTAATTACTTGCTGTACCTGCATGCTAACTTTTTGTGCTTCATGTAGTAGGACACCCAGATTCCTCTGTACCGCAGCATTTTGTAGTCTCTCCCCATTTAAATACTAATTTGCTTTTTTATTTTTCCTACCAAAGTGGATAACCTCACACTATCCCACATTATACTCCATCTGCCAAATTTTTGCCCACTCACTTAGCCTATCTATATCCCTTTGCAGACTCTTTGTGCCCTCTTCACAACTTGCTTTCCCAACTATCTTTGTAGCATCAGTAAATTTGGCTACATTATACTCGGTCCCTTCATCCAAGTCATTAAAGTAGATTGTAAACAGCTGAGGTCACAGCACTGATCCCTGCGGCACCCCACTAGTTACAGTTTGCCAACCGGAAAATGACCCATTTATCCCGACTCTCTGCTTTCTGTTAGTTAGACAATCCTCCATCCATGCTAATATATTACCCCCAACCCCGTGAGCTCTTATCTTATGCAGTAACCTTTTATGTGGCACCTTATCGAATGCCTTCTGGAAATCCAAATACACAACATCTACTGGTTCCACTAGGCAATCACTAACTAGTGGTGTTCCGCAGGGGTCAGTGCTGGACCCCAACTCTTTACAATCTATATTAACGATTTGGAGGAGGGGACCAAGTGCAACGTATCCAAGTTTGCAGGCGATACAAAGATGGGAGGGAAAGCAGTGAGTGAGGAGGACATAAAAAACCTGCAAAAGGACATAGACAGGCTAAGCGAGTGGGCAGAAATTTGGCAGATGGAATATAATGTTGGAAAGTGTGAGGTTATGCACTTTGGCAGAAAAAATCAAAGAGCAAGTTATTATCTAAATGGAAAGAAACTGCAAAGTGCTACAGTACAAAGGGATCTGGGGGTCCTGGTGCATGAAACACAGAAGGTTAGTCTGCAGGTACAGCAGGTGATCAGGAAGGCCAATGGAATCTTGGCTTTTATTGCAAGGGGGATGGAGTATAAAAGCAGGGAAGTCTTGCTTCAGCTATACAGGGTACTGGTGAGGCCACACCTGGAGTACTGCGTACAGTTTTGGTTTCCATATTTAAGAAAAGATATACTTGCTCACGAGGCAGTTCAGAGAAGGTTCACTCGGTTGATTCCGGAGATGAGGGGGGTTGACTTATGAGGAAAGGTTGAGTAGGTTGGGCCTCTACTCATTGGAATACAGAAGAATGAGAGGCGATCTTATCGAAACATATAAGATTGTGAGGGGGCTCGATCGGGTGGAGGCGGGGAGGATGTTTCCACTGATGGGTGAGACTAGAACTAGGGGGCATAATCTTAGAATAAGGGGCTGCCGTTTCAAAACTGAGATGAGGAGAAACTTCTTCACTCAAAGGGGAGTAAATCGATGGAATTTGCTACCTCAGAGAGCTGTGGAAGCTGCGACATTAAATACATTTAAAACGGAGATAGACAGTTTCCTAGCTGATGAGGGAATTAAGGGTTATGGGGAGCGGGCAGGGAAGTGGACGTGAGTCTAGGTTCGGATCAGCCATGATCCTATTGAATGGCGGAGCAGGCCCGAGGGGTCGTATGGCCCACTCCTGCTCCTACTACTTATGTAATTATGTTCTAATGTTCCCCTTTATCTACCCTCGTTATCCAACATCGATCAAATCGCCCCTAAACCTTCTAAACTCCAGGGACTACAACCCTAGTTGGTGTAATCTCTCCTCAGTAACTTAACCCTTGGAGTCCGGGTATCATTCTGGTAAACCTGCGCTGCACTCCCTCCAAGGCCAATATATCTTTCCTAAGGTGTGGTGCCCAGAACTGCTCACAGTGCTCCAGGTGTGGTCTAACCAGGGCTTTGTAACCAGGTGTTCAATGGGGTAAGAATTTGCGATCGGAGGCGTACCTCCGAACCTACCTCCAGGCGTCCAGGATGCGGAGAACTGCGGTCTCGGGCCTCCAGGCCAACGGCAGCATAAAGGCCCACGGGTCCCAGGGACGCAGGCGGTTCGGAAGTGTCCCTGGGATCAGGCGGACCTGGTCCTCCAACCACAAAGGAGGATTCCATCGCAGTCATTGACGAAGGGAATCCCCGAATGATATGCAATGGAACCCCCAAGTAATTATACAATGCACACAATTCTAATACACATAAATGTACTGAATTTCAATTTTATACATAACACCAACCACCTGCTTAATATCTGTTACATCTCCAGCCTTTTTCCAGTTCTGACGAAGGGTCCCAGACCTGAAACGTTAACTCTGTTTCTCTCTCCATGGACGCTGCCTGGCCTGCTGAGTGTTTCCAGCGTTTTCTGTTGTTATTTCAGATTTCCAGCATCCGCAGTCATAGAGTCATAGAGTTATACAGCCCAGAAAGAGGCCCTTCGGTCCATCGTGTCCGCGCCGGCCATCAAGCCCTGTCTATTCTAATACCATTTTCCAGCACTTGGTCCGTAGCCTTGCATGCTATGGCGTTTCAAGTGCTCATCTAAATGCTTCTTGAATGTTGTGAGGGTTCCTGCCTCTACCACCCTTTCAGGCAGTGAGTTCCAGATTCCAACCACCCTCTGGGTGAAAAAGTTTTTCCTCAAATCCCCTCGAAACCTCCTGCCCCTTACCTTGAAACTATGCCCCTGGTTATTGACCCCTCTACTAAGGGGAAAAGTTCCTTTCTATCTACCCTATCTATGCCCCTCATAATTTGGTACACCTCAATCAGGTCCCCCCCCCCCCTCAGCCTTCTCTGCTCTAAGGAAAGTATTTTGCTATTGTATTCAATTAAAATGTGATTGTTTTATCAATAATTTTAAACATCTTAATCCGGGCCAATATTTGCACCAACTCCTTTAAAGTGTATGTGCATCGTTTTTTGATTTTTAAATGTTTAATTTAAGGCTTATAGATCCCCTTACGCTGATGCAAGCAGGCCCCAAGCCTGCTTTTGCCAGCCGCAAGTGTCTCGTGGGCAATTGTTGGGGCAGTTGTTGGGGAAATAGCCCGACTCTGCGCTGGCCATGCCGAATTTCCGTGCGGATCGGATGATCTGTCAAGGGCGTATCTTGACGGATCGCAAGTTGCGGATTTGGCGCAAACGTAATCGCTCGCGGAGACTCCGGAAGTTGCAGGGCCTTTGAAATAGAAACATCGATAAAAAACATAGAAAAATAGAAGCAGGAGTCGGCCATTCGGCCCCTCGAGCCTGCTCTGCCATTCAATATGATCATGGCTGATCCTCTATCTCAATACCATATTCCCGCTCTCTCCCCATACCCCTTGATGCCTTTTGTGTCTAGAAATCTATCGATCTCCTTCTTAAATATGTTCAGTGACTTGGCCTCCACAGCCTTCTGTGGTAGAGAATTCCACAGGTTCACCACCCTCTGAGTGAAGACATTTCTCCTCATCTCAGACCTAACTGTCCTACCCCGTATCCTGAGACTGTGACCCCCTCGGAATTGAATACAAAAGTAGGGAGGTTATGCTTCAGTTACACAGGGCATTGGTGAGACCACATCTGGAGTACTGTGTACAGTATTGGTCTCCTTATTTAAGGAAGGATGTAAATGCGTTGGAAGCAGTTCCGAGAAGGTTTACTAGACTAATACCTGGAATGGGCGGGTTGTCTTATGAGGGAAAGGTTGGGACAGGCTCGGCTTGTATCCGCTGGAGTTTATAAGAGTAAGAGGTGACTTGATTGAAACATATAAGCTCCTGAGGGGTCTGGACAGGGTGGATGTGGAGAGGATGTTTCCTCTTGTGGGAGAATCTACAACTAGGGGGTCACTGTTTAAAAATCAGGGGTCGTCCATTTAAGACAGGGTAGAGGAGATATTTTTTCTCACAGAGGGTGGTGAGTCTTTGGAACTCTCTCCCTCAGAGGGCGGTGGAAGCAGAGTCTGTGAATATTTTTAAGGCAGGGGTAGAGAGATTCTTGATAAGCAAGGGGGGTGAAAGGTTATCGGGGGTAGGCGGGAATGTGGAGTAATCAGACCAGCCATGATCTTATTGAATGGTGGAGCAGGCTCGAGGGGCCGAGTGGCCGACTCCTGCTCCTAATTTGTATGTTCGTTCTAGACCCCCCCCACCCCAGCCAGGGGAAACATCCTCCCTGCATCCAGTCTGTCTAGCCCTGTCAAAATTTTATACGTTTCAATGAGATCCCCTCTCATTCTTCTAAACTCTGGTGAATACAGGCCTAGTCGACCCAATCTCTCCTCGTACGACAGTCCTGCCATCCCTGCCAAATAGACATAAACATAGAAACATCGAAGATAGGAGCAGGAGTAGGCCATTCGGCCCCTCGAGCCTGCTCCGCCATTCGATGAGATCATGGCTGATCATCCAAACTCAGTACCCTGTCCCTGTCTTCTCCCCATATCCCTTGATCCCTTTAGCTTTAAGAAATATATCTAACTCATTCTTGAATATATTTACTGACTTGGCCTCAACTGCCTTCTGTGGTAGAGAATTCCACAGGTTCACCACTCTCTGGGTGAAGAAATTCTTCCTCATTTCTGTCCTAAATGGCTTACCCCTTATCCTTAGACTGTGACCCCTGGTTCTGGACTCTCCGACCATCGGGAACAACCTTCCTGCATCTAGTTTGTCCAGACCTGTCAGAATTTTATATCTTTCGATGCGATCCCCTCTTATTCTTCTAAACTCCAGCGAGTATAAGCCCAATCGACCCAATCTCTCCTCATATGTCATTCCTGCCATCCCAGGTATCAGCCTGGTGAATCTTTGCTGAACTTATGACGATTACGATTACGATGGTGTCCTCTGAGTGTATGCCATGAGGGAGACCGCAAATTCTGGCCTCATATCCCTTAATAACCATTGGCTAGCCAGAAAATCGATCGATCGCAGAATGAAAATAATTTAGTGAGCTAGCATCTACTGCTTTTTGCGAGAGAGTTTTTCCATACTTCTGCCAATCTTTCACATCACTGCCTCAGCTCATCTGCTGCTGAATCCCTCACCCCTGCCTTTGTTACCTGTGGACTGGACTATTCCAACGCTCTCCGGCCGGCCTCCCACCTTCCGCCCTCCGTAAGCTTCAGGTCATCCAACGGTCTGCAGCCCTGTATCCTAACTCGCTTTAAATCCGGTTCACCCCTCCAACAGTGCGGCGCTCCCTCAGTACTGCCCCTCCGACAGTGCAGCGCTCCCTCAGTACTGCCCCTCCGACAGTGCGGCGCTCCCTCAGTACTGCCCCTCCGACAGTGCAGCGTTCCCTCAGTACCGACCCTCCGACAGTGCGGCGCTCCCTCAGTACCGACCCTCCGACAGTGCGGCGCTCCCTCAGTACTGCCCCTCCGACAGTGCGGCGCTCCCTCAGTACTGCCCCTCCGACAGTGCAGCGCTCCCTCAGTACTGCCCCTCCGACAGTGCAGCGCTCCCTCAGTACTGCCCCTCCGACTGTGCTGCGCTCCCTCAGTACTGCCCCTCCGACAGTGCAGCGCTCCCTCAGTACTGCCCCTCCGACAGTGCAGCGCTCCCTCAGTACTGCCCCTCCGACAGTGCAACGCTCCCTCAGTACTGCCCCTCCGACAGTGCAGCGCTCCCTCAGTACTGCCCCTCCGACAGTGTGGCGCTCCCTCAGCACTGCACCTCCGACAGTGCAGCGCTCCCTCAGCACTGCACCTCCGACAGTGCAGCGCTCCCTCAGTACTGCCCCTCCGACAGTGCAGCACTCCCTCAGTACTGCCCCTCCGACAGTGCGGCGCTCCCTCAGTACTGCCCCTCCGACAGTGCGGCGCTCCCTCAGTACTGCCCCTCCGACAGTGCAGCGCTCCCTCAGTACTGCCCCTCTGACGGTGCAGCGCTCCCTCAATACTGCCCCTCTGACAGTGCAGCGCTCCCTCAGTACCGACCCTCCGACAGTGCGGCGCTCCCTCAGTACTGAGGGGGGGAGAAATGTCCTGCACTGCCGCTGTACGCCAGCAGAGGACGCTAACAGCCAGGCTTAGCCCCTGGGACCAGCCTCGGGCCTGCCCCTTTAACCCATCCCGTCGCAGACTCCAGCCAGAGAGAGAGAGAGAGAGAACTGTGAGAGAGAGAGAGTGAGAGAGAGAGAGAAGAGGGGCTTTACGATCTCAGCCAGGAGGAAGCTGCAACAACTACGAGAGGAGGTGGTGCGGGGTTAGTGCAGAGAAAGATCCCAGAGAGCGAGGTCCGGACGATCGTGAAAGGCGAGTCAGGGAGAGAGGGGGGGGGAATTTCGCTCCCGGTTTTGCTTCTTGTCTGAGACCCTCAGAAGACTTCTGACGGATTCAACGCTGGAACAGCACTGAGCCCTGATGAGTCACAGCCACCTCCCAGCCCGACTTTGAAAACCTCTTCCTGTTCCTTTTTGAACTGGGAGTCTGCTGCCCAGATTAGGAAGTCTCGGTAGAGTTTATTTAAAGCTCTGGTCGGAACCCTGTCTGGGCTGACTGCGTTCAGTTCTGGGCACCGCACCTCCGGAAGGATACCGGAACTGAGAGGCTGTAACTATCAGGAAAGATTGAACAGATTTGGGGCTCCATTCTCTAGAAAAGAGAACCTGTGAAGTGGAGATGCCGGTGTTGGACTGGGGTGGACAAATGTGAGAAGTCGCACAACACCAGGTTATAGTCCAACAGCTTTATTTGAAATCACAAGCTTTCGGAGCGCTGCTCCTTCGTCTGGTGAAGTGAAGAGATGCATATAGGCACAGCATATATAATCAGGACACCATCCACACCTTTGATTGCCGGGATTATCTCTCTGCCGAGCTGTGATAAAGGGCAGTTGGAAGGATTAACTGTAGTCACCTGGCAGTGTTCTCTGACTATATATGCTGTGCCTATATGCATCTCTTCACTTCACCTGACGAAGGAGCAGCGCTCCGAAAGCTTGTGATTTCAAATAAAGAACATAAGAACATAAGAAATAGGAGCAGGAGTAGGGCAATCGGCCCCTCGAGCCTGCTCCGCCATTCAATGAGATCATGGCTGATCTGATCCTCACCTCAAATCTGAAGAACACAAGAAGTAGGAGCAGGACCCGGCCACTCGGCCCCTGGGCCCGCTCCGCCACCCACAGGGCCCTGACCGATCCGAACTCAAACTCATGTCCAATTTCCTGCCCGCTCCCCGTAACCCCTAATTCCCTTTACTTCTAGGAAACTGTCTATTTCTGTTTTACATTTATTTATTTAATGATGTAGCTGTTGGACTATAACCTGGTGTTGTGCGACTTCTCACATTGGAAAAGAGAAGGTTGAGGGGGTTGACCTGATCGAGGTCTTCAAAATGATGAAAGGGTTCGATAGGGTAAATCTAGAGCAGATGTTTCCACTTGTGGGGGAGACCAGAGCTAGGGGGCCGTCAATATGAGATAGTCACTAATAAATCCAGTAGGGAATTCAGGAGAGACTTCTTCACCCAGAGAGTGGTGAGAATGTGGAACTCGCTACCTCTTCTTCTTCTTAGGCAGTCCCTCGGAACCGAGGATGACTTGCTTCCACATTAAAAATGATTTCTCAGGTGACTGATGAGTCCAATGCGGGACCTACAGTCTCTGTCACAGGTGGGGCAGACGGTGGTTGAAGGGGCGGGTGGGTGGGGTGCTTGGGTTGACCTGCGCTCCTTGCGCTGCTTGCGCTTGGCTTCCGCTTGCTCCCGGCGAAGAGACTCGAGGTGTTCGGCGCCTTCCCGGATGCTTCTCCTCCACTTTGTGCGGTCTTGGGCCAGGGATTCCCAGGTGTCGGGGGGGATGTTGCACTTTTTCAAGGAGGCTTTGAGGGTGTCCTTGAAGCGTTTCCTCTGCCCACCTGGGGCTCTCTGGCCGTGTCGGAGCTACGAGGAGAGTGCTTGTTTTGGGAGTCTCGTATCGGGCATGCGGACGATGTGACCCGTCCATCGGAGCTGATCGAGCGTGGTCAAAGCTTCGATGCTGGGGATGTTGGGCTGAGCAAGAACACTGACGTTGGTGCGCCTATCCTGCCAATGGATTTGCAGGATCTTGCGGAAGCAGCGTTGGTGGTACCTCTCCAGTGCATTGAGGTGCCTGCTGTACATGGTCCATGTCTCTGAAGTATACAGGAGGGCGGGTATCACTGCTGCTCTGTAAACCATGAGCTTGGTGCTGAGTTTGAGGTCCTGGTCTTCAAACACTCTCTTCCTCAGGTGACCGAAGGCTGCACTGGCACACTGAAGGCGGTGTTGGACTTCGTCATCGACATCTGCCCTTGTTGACTGTAGGCTCCCGAGTTATGGAAAGTGGTCCACGTTGTCCAAGGTCTTGTTGTGGATTTTGATAATCGGGGGGCAGTACTGTGTGGCGGGGGCAGGTTGGTAGAGGACCTTTGTCTTACGGATGTTTAGTGTAAGGCCCATGCTCTCGTATGCTTCAGTGAAGGTGTTGATGATGGTTTGGAGTTCGACCTCCGGGTGAGACGAATAGTGTAGATGTCTTTAAGGGGAAGCTGGGCAAACACATGAGGGAGAAAGGAATAGAAGGATATGTTGATGGGGTGAGATGAAGTGGGGGAGGGAGGAGGCTGGTGTGGAGCAGAAACACCGGCACGGACCAGGGAGAAAGGAACACAGGAACATAGGAACAGGAGGAGGCCATTCAGCCCATCGAGCCTGTTCCTCCGGTCAATGAGATCACGGCTGATCTGTGACCTAACTCGACATACCCGCCTTTGGCCCATATCCCTCAATACCTTTTGGTTAACAAAAATCTACCAACCTCTGATTTATAATGAACAATTGATCTCGCATCAACTGCCGTTTGCGGAAGAGAGTTCCAAACTTCTACCACCCTTTGTGTGTAGAAGTGTTTCCTAACTTCACTCCTGAAAGGTCTGACTCTAATTTTTAGACTATGTCCCCTAGTCCTAGCCTGCCCAACCAGCGGACACTGGCCCAGAAATTCGGCTCCCTGGCTTCCCGCGGGTGCAAGGGTCCCGCGCGCACCTACCTACCGCGCCTGCCATTGACCTCTGGGCCCACGGGGACTTCAG
The DNA here is from genome assembly GCA_030390025.1 of Squalus acanthias. Taxonomy (NCBI): domain Eukaryota; kingdom Metazoa; phylum Chordata; class Chondrichthyes; order Squaliformes; family Squalidae; genus Squalus; species Squalus acanthias. Next base: position 100,339 of record JASTWF010001053.1, on the reverse strand, counting down.
CTCCTGGGCCTCCTGCAGCTGCCGGCGCGCAGTGCTTGCGTGTCCCAGGGGCGCAGTTAGTGCGATGCGTCCCCTGGGATCACGTGGGCCATGGAGAGCCAATGGCAGCAGACCATCTTTCATTCATAGATTTGACAGGAAGACCTGTCAAATCTATGAATTGAAATCGGCCCCAAAACAACACCTAAACTTCAAATAAATATTTTTTAAAACCATCACATTTTTAAAATAACTATAAGTTAAATAAATTAACTACTTTAAACAAAAATTAAAATTTTTGAAAAAATTAAAATACTTTTTAACTGTGCTAAAAATAAACTTCCCTTTCTTTAAAGTATCTAAAAAAGATAAACCTGTTGAAAAATTTTTTAAATTGTAATTAATTAACCACTTACCTTGTTGAAAACGGGTCCTGCGCCTCCTTTTTAAAAGCGCAGCTTCTTCAATACTTACCCTCCCGGAGAAACCGGAAAAAAAAATCGAAGTTCGCTGCGTGCGCGCAGCCTCTACCGCGCACGCGGTTCACCTCTGAACCCCTCCCTTCACCAGACCGGAAGTTCCGGTTTCCCGCGCATGCGCAGTGCATGCAGGAAACCGGCACTTCAGGAGGCCTTACGGGTGAGTACACAGCGCGTACTCACCCGGCAAGTGCCGAATTTTTGGCCCATTGTTTCTCTCTATCTACCCTATCAGTTCCCCTTAATATCCTGAAAACTTTGATTAAGTCACCCCTTAACCTTCTAAATTCCAGGGAATAAAACCCCAGTTGGTGTAATGTCTTCTTGTAACTTAACCCTTGGAGTCCAGCTATCATTCTGGTAAACCTGCGCTGCACTCCCTCCAAGGCCAATATATCCTTCCTAAGGTGTGGTGTCCAGAACTGCTCACAGTGCTCCAGGTGTGGTCTAACCAGGGTTTTGTATAGCTGCAGCATAACTTCTACCCCCTTGTATTCTAGTCCTCTAGATATAAAGGCCAGCATCCATTAGCCTTTTTGATTATTATCTGTACCTGTTCATGACAGTTTAATGATCTATGTACCTGGACCCCCAAGTCTCTTTGGACCTCCACTATTTTTAGCTTTTCACCATTTAGAAAGTACCCTGTTCTGTCCTTTTTAGGACCAAAGTGGATGACCTCACATTTGCCTACATTGAAATCCATTTGCCACGGTTTTGCCCATTCACTTAATCCGTCGATATCCCTTTGTAATTTTATGCTTTTGTCTACACTGCCTACAATGCCGCCTATCTTTGTGTCAACGGAAAATTTGGATATAAGACTTTCTATGCCATCATCTAAGTCGTTAATAAATACTGTGAATAGTTGAGGCCCCAACACAGATCCCTGCCGGACACCACTAGTCACATCCTGCCAATTAGAGTACCTACCCATTATCCCTACTCTCTGTCTCCTGCCGCTCAGCCAATTTCCTAACCAGGTCAATAATTTGCCCTCAATTCCATGGGCTTCTACCTTAGATAAGAGTCTCTTATGTGGGACTTTATCAAATGCCTTCTGGAAGTCCATATAAATAGCATCCATAGACATTCCCCTGTCCACTACTTTAGTCATCTCTTCCAAAAATTCAATCCGGTTTGTCAGGCATGACCTCCCTTTCACAAATCCATGCTGGCTCTCTCTGATCAACTGAAAATTTTCACGGTGTTCAGTCACCTGATCCTTAATTATAAACTCTAGCAATTTCCCGACAGCAGATGTTAGGCTAACTGGTCTATAATTCCCTGGTTTCCCTCTCTCTCCATTTTTAAATAGCGGAGTGACATGCGCAATTTTCCAATCTAAAGGAACAGCTCCTGAATCGAGAGAACTTTGGAATATTATAGTGAGGGCATCTGCAACGTGCTCATCTACTTCCTTTAAAACCCTGGGATGGAAACCATGTGGCCCTGGGGATTTGTCACTCTTTAGTCCCATTATTTTCTCCATTACTGTTATTTTACTTACATTAATTTTATTGAGTCCCTGTCCCCGATTTAGTTTCCTTGGGATTTCCGGCACGCTATCCTCTTCCTCTACTGTAAATACTGACACAAAGTAATTATTCAACATGTCCGCCATTTCCTTATCATCATTGACAATATCACCGCTTTCAGTTTTTCAGGGGCCCACATTGCTCCCGACAATCCTCTTTCTCCTAATATAATTGTAAAAGAAATTTGTGTTGATTTTGATATCCCTTGCAAGTTTCCTTTCATACTCCCTCTTACTATCTGTTTTATGACCCTTTCCCGTTCTTTGTATCTTTCCCATTCGCCAGGATCTGTGCTATTCTTTTGCATTTTTGTCTGCATTTTCTTTTAGTTTTGTGCTGTCCCTCGCCTCTCTAGTCGTGCATGGCTGGGTTTTTTTTGGCAAGTAGAGAGTATGACAGATGTCAGCTTGCAAAATACATCTGAGAATCAGGCTATATATAGAAAGGTCAGAGGAGAAGTGAAAAAGAAAATAAGAGGGGCAAAGAGAGTGTATGAGAATAGAATGGCAGCTAACATAAAAGGGAATCCAAAAGTCTTCTATCGGCATATAAATAGTTAAAGGGTAGTAAGAGGAGGGGTGGGTCCGATTAGGGACCAAAATGTAGACCTACGCATGGAGGCAGAGGGTATGGTTGAGATGCTAAATGAGGACTTTGCATCTGTCTTCACCAAGGAAGAAGATGCTGCCATAGACATCGTGAAGGAGGAGGTAGAGGAGATACTGAATGGGATAAAAATTGATAAAGAGGAGGCTCCGAACCCACCCTCACATTTTGCGATTTTTCCCAACTGTCCCGCCTCCAAACCCGCCTCCTCGGGGCTGGGAAAATCGCCCCCCATAGTGAACAGTGAGGAGGAGAGCGATAGACTTCAGGCAGACATAGACAGGCTGGTGAAATGGGCGGACACGTGGCAGATGAAATTTAACGCAGAAAAGTGTGAAGTGATACATTTTGGTCGAAAGAACGAGGAGAGGTGATATAAACTAAAGGGTACAATTCTAAATGATCAGAGAGACCTGGGGGTATATGTGTGTGCACAAATCATTGAAAGTGGCAGGGCAGGTTGAGAAAGCGGTTAAAAAGGCTTACGGGATCCTGGGCTTCATAAATAACGGTATAGAGTACAAAAGTGCAGAAATTATGATGAACCCGTAAAAAACACTGGTTCGGCCTCAACTGGAGTATTGTGTCCAATTCTGGGCACCGCACTCTAGGAAGGATGTGAAGGCCTTAGAGAAAATGCAGAAAAGATTTACAAGAATGATTCCAGGGATGAGGGACTTCAGTTACGTTGATAGACTGGAGAAGCTGGGGTTGTTCTCCTCAGAGCAGAGAAGGTTAAGGGGAGATTGACCAGAATGGTACCAGGGATGAGGGACTTCAGTTACGTGGATAGACTGGAGAAGCTGGGGTTGTTCTCCTTGGAGCAGAGAAGATTGAGAGGAGATTTGATAGAGGTGTTCAAAATCATGAGGGGTCTGGACACAGTAGATCGAGAGAAACGGTTCCCATTGGCGGAAGGGTCGAGAACCAGAGGACACAGATTTAAGGTGATTGGCAAAAGAACCAAAGGCGACATGAGGAAAAACTCTTTTACACAGCGAGTGGTTAGGATCTGGAATGTACTGCCTGAAAGGGTGGTGGAGGCAGATTCAATCGTGGCTTTCAAAAGGGAGTTGGATAAGTATCTGAAGGAAAGAAATTTGCAGGGCTACGGGGAAAGGGCGGGGTGTTGGGACTAGCTGAGAGTTGGCACGGGCTCGACGGGCCGAATGGCCTCCTTCCGTGCTGTAACCAGTCTATGATTCGATTATTCTTGCCCCTCAGGGGTATAAACTGGTTCTGTATCACCTTAAATTCTTTTTTGATCATCTCCCACTGATCTTCTGTAGTTTTACCCAGGAACAGATTTGCCCAGCTTACTGTGGACAGTCTCTGTCTCATCCCCTTGAAGTCGGCCTAACCCAAATCTAGAATCTTATTGGCTGTTTCGCGTTTCGCCCTTTCAAACATTACTTTGAACTCGATCATGTTATGATCGCTATTGGATAAATGTTCACGCACAGTTGGGCAGTTAACTAAATCTGGCTCATTACTCATTATTAATTCTAATGTGACATGTCCCCTTGTTGCCTCTGGGACATATTGTTGTAGAAAACTATCCCGGACACACTCAAGAAATTCACTACCTTTCTGACAGGTGCTTCTCTGCTTATCCCAATCTATATGAAAGTTAAAATCCCCCATTAAAACCACTCTGCCTTTGCTACACTCTTGTCTAATCTCTGCATTTATACAATCTAGCACTTCACAGCCGCTACCAGGGGGCCGATACCCAACTCCCCTACAGTCTCAAAACCTTGCCTATTTCTTAATTCTACCCACAAACCCATAATCTACCCATAATCCATAACACTCTCACCTCTGACTCGAAGGTTGATGGTTTGAACCCCCACTCCTGCCACTTGAGTGCAAAAACCTAGACTGACACTCCAGTGCAGTACTGAGGGAGGGCTGCACTGTCGGACGGGCAGTACTGAGGGAGGGCTGCACTGTCGGACGGGCAGTACTGAGGGAGCGCCGCACTGTCAGAGGGGCAGTACTGAGGGAGCGCTGCACTGTCGGAGGGTCAGTACTGAGGGTGTGCCGCACTGTCGGAGGGGCAGTACTGAGGGAGCGCTGCACTGTCGGAGGGTCAGTACTGAGGGAGCGCTGCACTGTCGGAGGGTCGGTACTGAGGGAGCGCCGCACTGTCGGAGGGTCAGTACTGAGGGAGCGCCGCACTGTCGGAGGGTCAGTACTGAGGGAGCGCCGCACTGTCGGAGGGTCAGTACTGAGGGAGCGCCGCACTGTCGGAGGGGCAGTACTGAGGGAGCGCTGCACTGACGGAGGGGCAGTACTGATGGAGCGCTGCACTGTCGAAGGGTCAGTACTGAGGGAGCGGCGGACTGTCAGAGTGGCAGTACTGAGGAAGCGCTGCACTGTCGGAGGGACAGTACTGAGGGAGCGCTGCACTGTCGGAGGGGCAGTACTGAGGGAGCGCTGCACTGTCGGAGGGGCAGTACTGAGGGAGCGCAGCACTGTCGGAGGGGCAGTACTGAGGGAGCGCAGCACTGTCGGAGGGGCAGTACTGAGGGAGCGCTGCACTGTCGGAGGGGCATTACTGAGGGAGCGCTGCACTGTCGGAAGGGCCGTCTTTCAGATGAGACGTTAAACCGAGGCCCTCCTTCTACCCTCTCCGGTGCACATAAAAGATCCCAGAGGATTTTGGTCTTTTTTCTCATTGCTGTTTGTGGGAGCTTGCTGTGCGCAGATTGTCTGCCGCGTTTCCCACATTGCAGTGGTGACGACACTTTAAAAGTGCTTGATTGTCTGTGAAGCGCTTTGGGACGTCCTGAGATCGCGATAGGCGCTGTAGAAAAGGGGAGTTGTCGCTGCTTTTTGTCAACATTGACATTGGCATTCAGAGTGTGTGTTTTTTATGGTTGGCCACCCTTATTGGCGATTATTTGAACTCCCTGATGTATTGGATGTTTCCTGTCAAACAGTGCGGAGGGTCTGGGTGACGGTGTTCCTTTAACATCTCTTCGCTGCAAACGCAGGGGGATCCCCTGGGGCCGGAGGACCGACACCATCATCAGCTGCATGAAATCCCCGCTCTGAGATCCTGTCCAGCACACTGCTGCCACTTGGAGTGTGCGGTCGTGGGTGGCGAGGAAAGGCAGCCCCCGTCCCCCAACTCCGTAAGTGAAATGTTTCACAGACGCCCGTTAAAAAGGGTCGCCGGGAAATGTTTGTTCCCCAGGGGCGGTGCGGTTATTTTCCGAGTAGCAGGGAGCGAAGGACGCGGGGACGACACAATCACTCGCTCGAGTTTCGCCCGTGGGTCTTTTTCCGGAGGCTCGGACCTCCTGGCATAGCAGGTTCACTATCTGCTGTTTTCTCAGCAGCAAGGGCTTAAGCTTCTGTTAACTGTTTAAACCGCCGC
>JASTWF010001053.1:73791-94152 GCA_030390025.1 Squalus acanthias | reverse complement strand
GGGCCAACTGGCGGCGCCACGCACCGGCCGCACGTCATCACGTCAACGCCAATCAGGGACGCACACAGGCGGGGACGTCACCTGGCAGAGGCTGTTGCCCCCCCCATGAAGAGCGTACTTGCGTCATCACGTCAAGCAAGGGCGGCGACGTCACCTGGCAGAGGCTGTTGCCCCCACCACATGAAGAGCGTACTTACGTCATCACGTCAAGCAGCCAAAGGGCGGCGACGTCACCTGGCAGAGGCTGTTGCCCCCACATGAAGAGCGTACTTACGTCATCACGTCAAGCAGGCAAAGGGCGGCGACATATACTGGCAGAGCCTGCGCCCCCACTCCCCCGCCCCGCGCTGAAAAGCGTGCTACGTCATCACGTCAAGCAGGCAATGTCCCTCACACACATGATGCGGAGATGCCGGTGTTGGACTGGGGTGGACAAAATTGAGAGGTCGCACAACACCAGGTTATAGTCCAACAGTTTTATTTGTGATTTCAAATAAAACTGTTGGACTATAACCTGGTGTTGTGCGACCTCTCAATTTTGCCTCACACACACACACACACACAAGGGCGGTGACGTAACCTGGCAGGGGCGCCGCGCGGCCGAACGTCACCGCGCAACGTCTATCGCCCGCGAAGTCGGTGACGTAAGCCCGCCCGCTGAGGAGGCGAGGCCACGCACAGCGGCGGGGGGCTGGTGGGACGACATCATCACGTCCGACAGGCCCAACGTCCCTCACACAAGGTAACCTGTCGCAGGCCGCCGCCCCCCCATCCCCGCTGAAGAGGCGGGGCCTCGCCCGGCCTGGTGATGGACGTTGCGCGGTGACGTAACATGCCCGCTGAGGAGGCCAGGGCGCGCGCGCACCGGGGCGTGACGTCATCACGTCCCTCACAGACGGGGCGGAGACGTCACCCCCCGCTACCTGTCGGAGGCCGCCCCCCTCCAGAGAACGAGGAGGAGCGACGCACAGGACGACGTCGGGCCTTGACGTAAGCGCGTCGGCTGGCACGCACGCGGTGGCCCTTCTCTCCCAACCACCTGACTAAGGAGCACGTGACCGTCTCCACCCCCCACCCGGGGGCAAAGGTCGCAGCTCTTGACAACAAACAAACAACAACTTGTATTGATACACAAACGCAATATTACTACATCTGAAAAGGCTTTACAACATTTTTTTTTAAAACCCTGCCCGTTATCGCCCCCCCCACCTCTTCGCCACTCGGGGGGAATTTTTGTTCCTCGCCCTCGCGCGCCTGCCGATCAAGTTCGTTAACCGAGCCTGGCGTCGCCTGAACCCGGTCGCGGTGGCGCGGAGAGAGAGCAGCTTCCCCCCCCACCCCCACCCACGGTCCGGCTGGGCCCCGGGGGCGCGCGGAGGTTTGGGCGCCCCGTCCTTTTGTGGGCGCGCGTCATCACGGCCAACCCCCGCGCGCAACGTCAACCGCGCAGGCGCTGGCGTAACCCGGGGCGGGAGAAAAAACAGGAAACGCTCGGCAGCGTCGGCGGAGCGAGAAACAGAGGCAACGGTTCGGGTCAATGACCCTTGGTCAGAAGTGGAAAAAGTTAGAGATGTGACAGGTTTTTAAGCAAGTGTAGGGGCAGGGAAGGTCTGTGATAGGGTGGAAGGCAGGAGAGATTAAATGCTGCAAATGGGAACGGCAGAATCATCAACAGCTGCCACCTGAAAAGATAGGGGCCGAGGTTATGATCTGAAATTGTTGAACCCGATGTTGAGTCCGGGAGGCTGTAAAGTGCCTAATGGAAAGATGAGGTGCTGTTCCTCGAGCTTACGCTGAGCTTCAGTGGAACAGTGTAAGAGGCCGAGGACGGTGAGGTCAAAGTGGGAGTGGAGCGGAGAATTAAAGCGACAGGCGACTGGAAGCTCAGGGTCACGCTATCGGACTGAACGGAGGTGTTCCAGCAAAGCGGTCACCCAATCTGCGTTTGGTCTCCCCAATGTAGAGGAGACCGCATCGTGAGCAGCGAATACAGTATAATAAATTGCAAGAAGTACAAGTAAATTGCTGTTTCACCTGGAAGGGGTGTTTGGGACCCTGGACAGTGGGAAGGGAGGAGGTAAAAGGGCAGGTGTTGCATCTCCTGCGCTTGCACGGGAAGGTGCCGTGGGGAGGGGAAGGGGGTGATAGAGGAGTGGACCAGGGTGTCGCGGAGCGAGCGGTCCCTACGGAATGCTGAAAGGGGAGGTGAGGGGAAGATGCGTTTGGTGGTGGGATCACGCAGGAGGTGGCGGAAATGGCGGGGGATGATCCGTCGAATGTGGAGGCTGGCGGGGTGAAAAGTGAGGAACAAGGGGAACTCTGTCGTGGTTCCGGGAGGGAGGGGGAAGGGGGCGAGAGCAGACGTGGGGGGAAATGGAACCGACACGGTCGAGGGCCGTGTCAACCTAACCCGGCAGAGGCTGCTGCCCGCTGAGAAAGAGGAGGACCGACACACACGACATCAGGGTGCACCGTAATCATGTCACCATGCACACAGGAGGTGGGCCTCCGCCCCCCCCCCCGCTCCCCCACCTGCCAAAGGAGCACGGGACCGGACCGCAGGGGCAAAACGGGCCCAGCTCCTTACAACAACAACAACTTGTATTTGTTACTATATTACTGCATCGGAAAAGGCTTTACAACTTTTCATCCTGCCCGTTATCGCCCCCCGCTTCATGATCCGGGGCGAATTTGCGTCCGATGTCCTCCGGCGTCTCGCGATTAATGCGCCGCAGTCGGCGTTACCGGTGAAGCATTAACCAGACGCAGCGTGGAGAGTGGCTCCAGGTCCGGCCGGCGCCAGAGCACCGAGGTGGCACAAGGCCCGTGGCCAATGAGCCCCCAGGCGACGGGTTCCCAATCTCACCCGTAGGGGAAGTACTGGACGGAGGGAGAGAGAGAGGGAGAGAGAGTGACAGAGAGAGACAGAGAGAGAGGGAGTAAAAAGAGAGAGACAGAGAAGGAGAAAAAGAGAGAGAATCACCGAAAGACAGAGACAGAGAGTGAGAGAGAGAGACAGACAGAGAGAGACAGAGAGAGAGAGAGAGACTGAGAGTGACAGAGAGAGGCAGACAGACAGAGAGAGGGAGAAAAAGAGAGAGAGGGTGAAAAAGAGAGAGTGGGAGAAAAAGAGAGACAGAGAGTGAGAGACAGACAGAGATAGAGAGAGAGATGGACAGACAGAGAGACAGACAGAGGGAGAGACACAGAGAGAGACAGACAGAGAGAGAGAGACAGACAGAGAGACCAAGACAGACAGAGAGAGAGGGAGAAAAAGAGAGAGGGAGACAGCGAGAGAGGGAGAAAGAGAGACAGACAGACAGAGCGAGAGACAGAGAGAGAGAGACATAAAGAAAGATTTGCATTTATATAGCGCCTTTCATGACCACCAGACATCCCAAAGCGCTTTACAGCCAATGAAGTACTTTTTGAAGCGTAGTCACTGATATACTGTGGGAAACGCGGCAGCCAATTTGCGCACAGCAAGCTCCCACAAACAGCAATGTGATAATGACCAGATAATCTGCTTTTTGTTATGTTGATTGAGGGATAAATATTGGCCAGGACACTGGAGTTAACTCCCCTGCTCTTCTTCAAAATACTGCCATGGGATCTTTTACGTCCACCTAAGAGATCAAACGGGACCTCGGTTTAACGTCTCATCCGAAAGGCATCATCTCCAACAGTGCAGCGCTCCCTCAGCACTGCACTGGAGTGTCAACCTAGATTTTTGTGCTCAGGTTTCTGGAGTGGGACTTGAACCCACAACCTTCTGACTCAGAGGTGAGAGAGTGCTGCCCACTGAGCCACGGAGAGAGAGAGAGAGAAAGAGACAGAGAGAGAGGGAGAAAAGAGAGACAGCAAGAGAAGGAGAAAAAGAGAGAGAGAGTCACAGAGAGAGGGAGAAGAGAGAGACAGCAAGAGAGGGAGAAAAAGAGAGAGAGAGACAGAGCGAGAGAGAGACAGAGAGAGGGATAAAAGAGAGACAGAAAAAGAGAGAGACAAAAAGACAGACAGACAGCGAGAGAGGGAGAAAAAGAGAGAGAGAGACAGACAGAGCGAGAGAGAGACAGAGAGAGTGAGAGAGAGAGACACACAGAGAGTGAGACAGAGAGAGAGAGAAAGGGAAAGAGAGCGAGAGTGAAAGAGTGAGAGTGGTGCCCCCCTCCCCCATTCCCGGCCAAATCTGGTCTGCGAGAGGGTAGGTCTAGTTCACTGGGGTATAAATTCCAGCCCCAATAAATGATCACAACCACTTTCAGAACATGGCCCAGCCCTGCAGTGGACCATCTCTATCAACGAAGAAATTTAAATTTTTGGCTTATTACTTCTCCCATGAAGATCGGGAGAGGGGGAAGAGAGAGAAAGTACTTTCCATGCACTTTCCTTCCTATTTAACCCTGCTGGGTTGAATTGACGCCATCTGTATCAGGGACCTTCCTTGTGCGTCGATGCTGGAGGCCGGAGGCTGTGTGTGCGTTCTGAATTCATTACTGAAGGACTTGCTATAAGTAGTTTGTACCTCAAGACTACGAAGCAATCCACAGGGAGTTGATGAACATGGGACAGCAAACGGCCTGAAGTCATCAGTTCATCTCATAGGATTACATAGGATATACGGCACAGAAACAGGCCATTCGGCCCAACCAGTCCATGCTGGTGTTTATGCTCCACTCGACCCTCCCCCTGTCAGAGAATCATAGAAAGTTACAGCATGGAAGGAGGCCATTTCGGCCCATCGTGTCCGCGCCGGCCAACAAAGAGCTATCCAGCCTAATCCCACTTCCCAGCTCTTGATCCGTAGCCCTGCAGGTTACAGCATCCCAAGTGCACATCCAAGTACTTTTTAAATGTGGTTAGGGTTCCTGCCTCTACCACCCTTTCAGGCAGTGAGTTCCAGACCCCCACCACCCTCAGGGTGAAGAAATTTCCCCTCATGTCATTCCTCATCTAAATCTATCTGCATAACTCTCTATTCTCTCTTCCCTCACGTGCTTATCTAATCGCCCCTTAAATGCATCGATACTATTCGCCTCAACCACTCCCTGTGGTAGCGAGTTCCACATTCTCACCACTCTCTGGGCAAAGAAGTTTCTTCTGAATTCCCCATTTGATTTCTAGGTGACTATCTTATATTGATGGCCACTAGTTTTGCTCTTCCCCACAACTGGAAACATTCTCTCTGTCTCTACCCTTTCATAATTTTAAAGACCTCTATTAGGTCACCCCTCAGCCTTCTCTTTTCAAGAGAAAAGAGCCCCAGCCTGCTCATCCTTTCCTGATAGGTATAAGCTCGCATTTCTGGTAGTAGCCTTGTGAATCTTCTCTGCACCCTCTCCAGTGCCGCTATATCCTTTTTATAATATAGCGACCGGAATTGCACTCAGTACTCCAAGAGTGGTCTAACCAAGTTTCAATACAATCTCGTATTTTTTCCTTGCAAATCTCAGGAGTTTTTTCCCCGCAAAATTGAGGGAGTTAGCAATACTGAAAAGAAAATGGAGCGTGTGATCCAAGGAGACAATGGAGCAGGTGATCCAAGAAAACAATGGAGCGTGATCCAAGGAGACAATGGAGCACGAGATCCAAGGAGACAATGGAGCAGGTGATCCAAGGGGACAATGGAGCAGGTGATCCAAGGAGACAATGGAGCAGGTGATCCAAGGAGACAATGGAGCAGGTGATCCAAGGGGACAATGGAGCAGGTGATCCAAGGAGACAATGGAGCAGGTGATCCAAGGAGACAATGGAGAACGTGATCCAAGGAGACAATGGAGCAGGTGAGCCAAGGAGACAATGGAGCAGGTGATCCAAAGGGACAATGGAGCAGGTGATCCAAGGAGACAATGGAGCAGGTGAGCCAAGGAGACAATGGAGCAGGTGATCCAAGGGGACAATGGAGCAGGTGATCCAAGGAGACAATGGAGCAGGTGATCCAAGGAAACAATGGAGCAGGTGATCCAAGGGGACAATGGAGCAGGTGATCCAAGGAGACAATGGAGCAGGTGACCCAAGGAGACAATGGAGCAGGTGATCCAAGGAGACAATGGAGAGCGTGATCCAAGGAGACAATGGAGCAGGTGATCCAAGGAGACAATGGAGCAGGTGATCCAAGGAGACAATGGAGCAGGTGATCCAAGGAAACAATGGAGCACGAGATCCAAGGAAACAATGGAGAGTGTGATCCAAGGAAACAATGGAGCAGGTGATCCAAGGAGACAATGGAGCACGTGATCCAAGGAAACAATGGAGCACGAGATCCAAGGAAACAATGGAGAGCGTGATCCAAGGAGACAATGGAGCAGGTGATCCAAGGAGACAATGGAGAGCGTTATCCAAGGGGACAATGGAGAGCGTGATCCAAGGAGACAATGGAGCAGGTGATCCAAGGAGACAATGGAGAGCGTGATCCAAGGAGACAATGGAGCAGGTGATCCAAGGAGACAATGGAGCAGGTGATTCAAGGAAACAATGGAGCAGGTGATCCAAGGAAACAATGGAGAGTGTGATCCAAGGAAACAATGGAGCAGGTGATCCAAGGAGACAATGGAGCAGGCGATCCAAGGAAACAATGGAGAGTGTGATCCAAGGAAACAATGGAGCAGGTGATCCAAGGAGACAATGGAGCACGTGATCCAAGGAAACAATGGAGCACGAGATCCAAGGAAACAATGGAGAGCGTGATCCAAGGAGACAATGGAGCCCGTGATCCAAGGAGACAATGGAGAGCGTGATCCAAGGAAACAATGGAGCAGGTGATCCAAGGAGACAATGGAGCAGGTGATCCAAGGAGACAATGGAGCAGGTGATCCAAGGAGACAATGGAGCACGTGATCCAAGGAAACAATGGAGCAGGTGATCCAAGGAGACAATGGAGCAGGTGATCCAAGGAGACAATGGAGAGTGTGATCCAAGGGGACAATGGAGCAGGTGATCCAAGGAGACAATGGAGCAGGTGATCCAAGGAGACAATGGAGCAGGTGATCCAAGGAGACAATGGAGCAGGTGATCCAAGGGGACAATGGAGCAGGTGATCCAAGGAGACAATGGAGCAGGTGATCCAAGGAGACAATGGAGCAGGTGATCCAAGGAGACAATGGAGAGTGTGATCCAAGGGGACAATGGAGCAGGTGATCCAAGGAGACAATGGAGCAGGTGATCCAAGGAGACAATGGAGCAGGTGATCCAAGGAGACAATGGAGCAGGTGATCCAAGGAGACAATGGAGCAGGTGATCCAAGGAGACAATGGAGCAGGTGATCCAGGGAGACAATGGAGCAGGTGATCCAAGGAGACAATGGAGCAGGTGATCCAAGGAGACAATGGAGCAGGTGATCCAAGGAGACAATGGAGCAGGTGATCCAAGGAGACAATGGAGCAGGTGATCCAAGGAGACAATGGAGAGCGTGATCCAAGGAGACAATGGAGAGCGTTATCCAAGGAGACAATGGAGCAGGTGATCCAAGGAGACAATGGAGAGCGTGATCCAAGGAGACAATGGAACAGGTGATCCAAGGAGACAATGGAGAGCGTTATCCAAGGAGACAATGGAGAGCGTGATCCAAGGAGACAATGGAGCAGGTGATCCAAGGAGACAATGGAGAGCGTGATCCAAGGAGACAATGGAGAGCGTGATCCAAGGAGACAATGGAGCAGGTGATCCAAGGAGACAATGGAGAGCGTGATCCAAGGAGACAATGGAGCAGGTGATCCAAGGAGACAATGGAGAGCGTGATCCAAGGAGACAATGGAACAGGTGATCCAAGGAAACAATGGAGAGCGTGATCCAAGGAGACAATGGAGCAGGTGATCCAAGGAGACAATGGAGAGCGTTATCCAAGGAGACAATGGAGCAGGTGATCCAAGGAGACAATGGAGCAGGTGATCCAAGGAAACAATGGAGCAGGTGATCAAAGGAGACAATGGAGCAGGTGATCCAAGGAGACAATGGAGCAGGTGATCCAAGGAGACAATGGAGCAGGTGATTCAACGAGATAATGGTGCAGGTGATCCAAGGAGACAATGGTTTTAGTGACCTCTAGAGACAACGGCGTACTTGACCTCTAGGAGACAATAGTTCATGTGACCTCTAGGAGACAATGGTTCATGTGACCTCTAGGAGACAATGGTGCACCTGACCTCTTGGAGACAATGGTGCACCTTACCTCTAGGAGACAATGGTTCGTGTGACCTCTAGGAGACAATGGTGCACGTGACCTCTAGGAGACAATGTTGCACCTGACCGCTAGGAGTCAATGGTGCTCATCTGCCAAATCTGCTCACTATTCCAGGATCATTCGGGACTGCGAAGATAACCCCGGCTTCTTTTCTCTCATGCTAACCGTCTTCTTGAATCCCTCTCCCCATTCTCCTCCACCCTCCTCTCCAACAACTAGTGCAAGGAGCTCATGGACCTCATTGTCACTAAGATGGAGACCATCCGATCAGCTGCCTCTGAGGTTTCCCCCCTGCCCTAGCCCTGAACTTGCATCTTTCTCCAGTTTCTCTCCGATCTCCCCTCATGCCCTCTCCGAGCTCAGCTTGTCTATGAGACCCACTTCCTGCTCCCTCGACCCTATTCCCACCAAACTACTGACCACCGAACTTCCCTTCCTGGCTCCCATGTTAGCTGATATTGTTAACGGTTCTCTCTCCTCGGGCACTGTCACCCTCTCCTTCAAATCTGCCGTCATCACCCCTCTCCGCAAAAAAAAACCCTGGACCCCTCCGTGCTTGCAAACTACCGCCCCATCTCCAACCTCCCTTTCCTCTCCAAAGTCCTTCAACGTGTCTGTCGCCTTCCAAATCCGTACCCATCTTCTCCGGAATTCCATGTTTGAATCTCTCCAATCAGGTTTCCTTATCAAAGTTACAAATGACAAAGGTAAGCTATCCCTCCTCATCCTTCTCAACCTGTCTGCAGCCTTTGACACAGTTGAACACTCCATCCTCCTCCAACACCTCTCCACCGTTGTCCTGCTGGGTGGGACTGCACTCGCCTGGTTCCATTCTTATCTATCTAATCTATCTTATCCATCCTCCTAAGGTCCCCACCATCACAGAAGCCAGTCTTCAGCCAATTCAATTCGCTCCACATGATATCAAGAAACGGCTGAGCGCACTGGGTACAGCAAAGGCTATGGGCTCTGACAACATCCCGGCTGTCGTGCTGAAGACTTGTGCTCCAGAACTAGCCGCGCCTCTAGCCAAGCTGTTCCAGTACAGCAACAACACTGGCATCTATCCAACAATGTGGAAAACTGCTCAGGTATGTCCTGTCCACAAAAAGCAGGACAAATCCAACCCGGCCAATTACCGCCCCATCAGTCTACTCTCAATCATCGGCAAAGTGATGGAAGGTGTCATCGACAGTGCTATCAAGCGGCACTTACTCACCAATAACCTGCTCACTGATGCCCAGTTTGGGTTCCGCCAAGGCCACTCAGCTCCCGACCTCATTACAGCCTTGGTCCAAACATGGACAAAGGAGCTGAATTCCAGAGGTGAGGTGAGAGTGACTGCCCTTGACATCAAGGCATCATTTGACCGATTGTGGCATCAAGGAGCCCTAGTAAAACTGAAGTCAATGGAATCAGGGGAAAACTGCTCCACTGGCTGGAGTCATACCTAGCACAAAGGAAGATGGTAGTGGTGGTTGAAGGTCAATCATCTCAGTTCCAGGACATCACTGCAGGAGTTCCTCAGGGCAGTGTCCTGGACCCAACCATCTTCAGCTGCTTCATCAATGACCTTCCCTCCAACATAGGTCAGAAGTGGGGATGTTCGCTGATGACTGCAGTGTTCAGTTCCATTCACAGATAATGAAGCAGTCCATGCCTGCACGGGTAAGACCTCAGGTATCGTAGTAAAACCGCCCCAAGGTGTTTAACAGGAGCGTTATAAATCAAAATTTGACACCTGAGCCACATAAGGAGATATTAGGGCAGATGACCAAAAGCTTGGGCAAAGAGGTAGGTTTTAAGGAGCGTCTAAAAAGGAGGAAAGATAGTCGGAGAGATTTAGGGAGGGAATTCCAGAGCTTAGGGCCCAGGCAGCTGAAGGCACGGCCGCCAATGGTGGAGCGATTAAAATGGGGGATGCTCAGGAGGCCAGAATTGGAGGAGCGCAGAAGGTTCACTCGGTTAATCCCGGGGATGAGGGGGTGGACATATGAGGAGAGGTTGAGTAGATTGGGACTCTACTCATTGGAGTTCAGAAGAATGAGAGGCGATCTTATTGAAACATATAAGATTGTGAAGGGGCTTGATCGGGTGGATGCGCTAAGGATGTTCCCAAGGATGGGTGAAACTAGAACTAGGGGGCATAATCTTAGAATAAGGGGCTGCTCTTTCAAAACTGAGATGAGGAGAAACTTCTTCACTCAGAGGGTAGTGGGTCTGTGGAATTTGCTACCCCAGGAAGCTGTGGAAGCTACATCATTACATAAATTTAAAACAGAAATAGACAGTTTCCTAGAAGTAAAGGGAATTAGGGGTTACGGGGAGCGGGCAGGAAATTGGACATGAGGCTGAGTTCGGATCGGTCGAGGACCTGTGGGTGGCGGAGCGGGCCCAGGGGCTGAGTGGCCGGGTCCTGCTCCTACTTCTTGTGTTCTTTAGATTTGAGGTTAGGATCAGATCAGCCATGATCTTATTGAACGGCGGAGCAGGCTCGAGGGGCCGATTGGCCTACTCCTGCTCCTATTTCTTATGTTCTTATGTTGTGGGTCTGGAAGAGATTACAGAGATAGGTAGGGGGCGAGGCCATGGAGGGGTTTGAAAACAAAATCAAGGCATTGCTTAACCGGGAGCTGATGTAGGTCAGCGAGCACATGGGTGATGGGTGAACGGGACGCGGGCAGCAGAGTTTTGGATGACCTCAAGTTGTTGTACGCGTGTCCAGGGAAACATTGATACACATGGCACTGGGAAACGCTGGTATATGCAGGAATCCCAGGTTTTAAAAAATTCATTCATGGGATCTGGGTGTCGCTGGCAATGTCAGCATTTATTGCCCATCCCTAATTGCCCTCGAGAAGGTGGTGGTGAGCCGCCTTCTTGATCCGCTGCAGTCCGTGTGGTGATGGTACGCCCCGCAGTGCTGTTAGGGAGGAAGTTCCAGGATTTTGACCCAGCGACGATGAAGGATCGGCGACATACTTCTAAGCCAGGATGGTGTGTGAGTTGGAGGGGCTCTTGGAGGTGGTGGTGTTCCCATGCGCCTGCTGCCCTTGTCCTTCTAGGTGGAAGAGGTTGCGGGTTTGGGAGGTGCTGCCGAAGAAGCCTTGGCGAGTTGCTGCAGTGCATCTTGTAGATGGTACACACTGCAGCCACGGTGCGCCGGTGGTGGAGGGAGTGAATATTTAAGGTGGTGGATGGGGTGCCAATCAAGCGGGCTGCTTTGTCCTGGATGGTGTCGAGCTTCTTGAGTGTTGTTGGAGCTGCACTCATCCAGGCAAGTGGAGAGTATTCCATCACACTCCTTACTTGTGCCTTGTAGATGGTGGAAAGGCTTTGGGGAGTCAGGAGATGAGACACTCGCTGCAGAATACCCTAGCCTCTGACCTGCTCTTGTTGCCACAGTATTTATGTGGCTGGTCCAGTTAAGTTTCTGGTCAATGGTAACCCCCCAGGATATTGATGGTGGGGGATTCGGCGATGGTAATGCCATTGAATGTCAAGGGGCGATTGTTAGACTCTCTCTTGTTGGAGATAGTCATTGCCTGGCACTTCTGTGGCGCGAATGTTACCTGCCACTTATCAGCCCAAGCCTGAACGTCGTCCAGGTCTTGTTGCCTGTGAGCATGGGCATGCAGTCCCTATTCTCCACCCTCCATGGGACCGCCTTCCTGTAACAGAACACTCAGTGTGAGTGGGAGTGCAGGTGCAAACCTCGGGGCGACATTCCTGGGACAGACACTCCAGCTAGGCAGGTTGGTAAGACTGCTCGAGTGATGCTTTGTTCAACAGATCCTGTCAGAGGCTGCTCTCCGGCAAAATCATGCGCGGCCTCCTCTTTATCCATGTCAAGGTCCCACCTTGTTGTTACTGGAGACCTTGGTCTCACTCTCGCCTCTGAGTCAGAAGGTTGTGGGTTTGTGGCCCACTCCAGAGACTCGAGATCATAGAATCATCGAAGATAGGAGCAGGAGTAGGCCATTCGGCCCCTCGAGCCTGCTCCGCCATTCAATGCGATCATGGCTGATCATCCAAACTCAGTACCCTGTCCCTGCTTTCTCCCCATATCCCTTGATCCCTTTAGCCTTAAGAAATATATCTAACTCCTTCTTGAATATATTTAATGACTTGGCCTCAACTACCTTCTGTGGCAGAGAATTCCACAGGTTCACCACTCTCTGGGTGAAGAAATTCCTCCTCATTTCTGTCCTAAATGGCTTACCCCTTATCCTTAGACTGTGACCCCTGGTTCTGGACTCCCCGACCATCGGGAACATCCTTCCTGCATCTAGTCTGTCTAGTCCTGTTAGAATTTTATAAGTTTCAATGAGATCCCCTCTCATTCTTCTATACTCCAGCGAGTATAAGCCCAATCGACCCAATATCTCTTCATACGTCATTCCTGCCATCCCAGGTATCAGCCTTGTGAATCTTCAGCTGAACTCCTTCCATGGCAAGAACATCCTTCCTCAGATAAGGCGACCAAAACTGCACACAGTACTCAAGGTGTGGTCTCACCAAGGCCCTGTACAACTGCAGCAAGACATCCTGTTCCTGTACTCAAACCCTCTCGCTATGAAGGCCAACATACCATTTGCCTTCTTAATTCTGACAGGTCTGGACAAACTAGATGCAGGAAGAATGTTCCCGATGGTCGGAGAGTCCAGAACCAGGGGTCATAATCTACGGATAACGGGTAAACCATTTAGGACAGAAATGAGGAAGAATTTCTTCACCCAGAGAGTGGTGAACCTGTGGAATTCTCTACCACAGAATGTAGTTGAGGCGAAGTCATTAAAGATATTCAAGGTTGAGTTAGATATATTTCTTAAAGCTAAAGGGATCAAGGGATATGGGGAGAAGGCAGGTACAGGGTACTGAGTTTAGATGATCAGCCATGATCTCATCGAATGGCGGAGCAGGCTCGAGGGGCCGAATGGCCTACTCCTGCTCCTATCTTCTATGTTTCTATGTTTAACCGCCTGCTGCACCTGCATGCTTACCTTCAGCGACTGGTGCACAAGGAGACCCAGGTCTCGTTGCACTTCCCCTTCTCCCAATCTATTGCCATTCAGATAATAATCTGCCTTTCTGTTTTTGACACCAAAGTGGATAACCTCGCACTTATCCACGTTATATTGCATCCGCCACGCTTCTGCCCAATCACCCAACCTGTCCAAATCATCCTGGAGTTTCTCGGCATCCTCCTCGCAGCACACATGCCCACCCAGTTTTGTGTCGTCTGCAAACTTGGAGATATTACATCTAGTTCCCTTGTCTAGATCATTAATATATATTGTGAATAGCTGGGGTCCAAGGACCGATCCCTGCGGTACCCCACTAGTCACTGCCTGCCACTCAGAAAAAGAATGTTTATTCCAACTCTTTGCTTTCTGTCTGCCAACCAGTTCTCTATCCAAGTCAATACCTTGCCCCCAATCCCATGTGCCTTAACTTTACACGCTAATCTCTTATGCAGGACCTTATCAAAAAGCCTTTTGGAAGTACAAATACACCACATCCACTGGTTCTCCCTTATCTATTTTACCAGTTACATCCTCAAAAAATTCCAGTAGATTAGTCAAGCATGATTTACCTTTTGTAAATCCATGTTGACTTTGTCCGATCCTGTCACTGTTTTCCAAGTGCTCAGCTATTACATCTTTTATAATGGACTCTAGCATTTTCCCCACTACCGATGTCAGGCTTACCGGTCTGTAATTCCCCGTTTTCTCTCTACCACCCTTTTTGAATAGTGGGG
This sequence comes from Squalus acanthias, assembly GCA_030390025.1. Taxonomy (NCBI): domain Eukaryota; kingdom Metazoa; phylum Chordata; class Chondrichthyes; order Squaliformes; family Squalidae; genus Squalus; species Squalus acanthias. The sequence continues at coordinate 80,215 of JASTWF010001053.1, read as the reverse complement.
TAACATTAGCTACCCTCCAATCCATGGGTACTGTTCCAGATTCCATCGAATGTTGGAAGATGATCAGCAATGCATCTACTATTTCTAGGGCCACTTCCTTAAGTACCCTAGGATGTAGATTATCAGGCCCTGGGGATTTATCGGCCTTCAATCCCTTCAATTTCCCGAACACCATTTCCCTGCAAATACTGATTTCTTTCAGTTCCTCCTTTCATCAGACCCTATGTTCCCCGACATCTCTGGGAGGTTATTTGTGTCCTCCTTTGTGAAGACAGAACCAAAATATGTATTTAATTGGTCTGACATTTCTTTGTTCCCCATTATAAGTTCCCCTGATTCTGACTTCAAGGGACCTATGCTTGATTTCACTAATCTTTTTCTCTTCACATATCTATAAAAGCTCTTACAGTCAGTTTTTATGTTCCCTGCAAGCTTACTCTCGTATTCTATTTTTCCCTTCTTAATTAATCCCTTTGTCCTCCTTTGTTGAATCTTAAACTGTTCCCAATCCTCAGGGTTACTGCTTTTTCTGGCCAATTTATATGCCCTCTCCTTGGATCTTATGATATCCCTAATTTCCCTCGTTAGCCACGGTTGAGTCACCCTTTTTGTTTTATTCTTATGCCAAACTGGGATGAACAAATTCTGTAGTTCGTCCATGCGGTCTTTGAATGTTTGCCATTGCCTATCCACCATCAACCCTTTGAGTGACATTCCCCAATCTATCCTACCCAACTCGTGCCTCAGACCATCGTAGTTTCCTTTATTTCAATTCAGGACCCTAGTCTCTGAGTCAACTACTTCACTCTCCATCCTAATGAAGAATTCTATCATATTATGATCGCTCCGACCCAAGGGGCCTCGCACAAGATTGCTAATTAATCCTTTCTCATTGCATAATACCCAGTCTAAGATGGCCTGATCTCTGGTTGGTCCAGGAAACCATCCCGTAAACACTCCAGGAATTCCTCCTCCATAGTATTGTTACTAATTTGGTTAGCCCAATCTATATGTAGATTAAAGTCACCCATGATGACTGCTGTGCCCTTATTGCACGCTTCTCTAATTTCCCTTTTAATGCCATCCCCAACCTCCGCATTACCGTTTGGAGGTCTATATATCACTCCCACTAACGTTTTCTACCCCTTGTTATTTCTCAGTTCTACCCATACAGATTCCACATCATCAGAGCTAATATCCTTCCTTACAATTGTGTTAATCCCCTCTTTAACCAGCAATGCTACCACACCTCCCGTTCCTTTTTGCCTATCTTTCCTGACTATTGAGTACCCCTGGATGTTGAGTTCCCAGCCTTGGTCACCCTGGAGCCATGTTTCGGTAATCCCAATCAAATCATATTCGTTTACCTCTATTTGCACAGCGAATTCATCCACCTTGTTCCGAATGCTCCTTGCATTAAGACACAAAGCCTTCAGGCTTGTTTTTTTAACGCTCTTAGACCTATTAGAATTAGTATTTACTGCGGCCATGTTTGATTTAAATCGTTGTTTTCTCTGACTGCCACTTTTGTTTTTCTCCTTCCTATCTTTTGCTTTTATCCTTATTTCCCTTTCCTCTGTCTCCCTGCTCAGGTTCCCAACCCCCTGCCATTTTAGTTTAAACCCTCCCCCAGAGCACTAGCAAACACTCCGCCTAGGACATCGGTCCCGGTCCTGCCCAGGTGCAAACCGTCCGATTTGTACTGGTCCCAACCTCCCCCAGAACCGGTTCCTTGCACCATTCCTCTAGCAATGTATTAATCTGAAATATCCTTCTATTTCTACTCTGACTAGCACGTGGCACTGGTAGCAATCCGGAGATTGCTACCTTTGAGGTCCTATTTTTTAATTTACCTCCTAACTCCCTATATTCTGCTTTTAGGACCTCATCCTGTTTTTTACCTATATCGTTGGTACCTATATGCACCACGACAACTGGCTGTTCACCCTCCCTTTCCAAAATGCTCTGTAGCCGCTCTGAGACATCCTTGACCCTTGCACCAGGCAGGCAACATACCATCCTGGAGTCTCGTTTGCGGCCGCAGAAATGCCTATCTATTCCCCTCACAATAGAATCCCCTATCACTATAGCTCTCCTACTCTTTTTCCTCCCATCCTGTGCAGCAGAACCACCTACGGTGCTAAGAAGTTGGCTGCTGCTGCCTTCCCCCGATAAGCCATCTCCCTCAACAATATCCAAAGCGGTATATCTGTTTGAGAGGGGGATGGCCACAGGGGACTCCTGCACTACCTGCCTGCGCCTATTACTCTGCCTGGTGGTCACCCATTCCCTTCCTGCCTGTACACCCTTTACCTGTGGTGTGACCAGCTCCCTAAACATGCTATCCACGATGTCCTCAGCATCGCGAATGCTCCAGTATGCATCCATCCGCAACTCCAGCGCCGCAATGCGGTCTGTTAGTAGCTGCAGCTGGATACACCTCCCACACACATGGTCAACAGGGACATAATACAGGCTGTCACTCCACTGTTGCCAGTACAGAGGGAGCACTGCACTGTCGGAGAGGCAGTACTGAGGAAGTGCTGCAATGTCGGAGGGTCAGTACTGAGGGAGCGCTGCACTGTCGGGAGGGACAGTACTGAGGGAGCACTGCACTGTCGGAGGGGCAGTACTGAGGGAGCGCTGCACTGTCGGAGGGGCGGTACTGAGGGAGCTCCGCACTGTCGGAGGGGCAGTACTGAGGGAGCGCTGCACTGTCGGAGGGACAGTACTGAGGGAGCTCCGCACTGTCGGGAGGGACAGTACTGAGGGAGCACTGCACTGTCGGAGGGGCAGTACTGAGGGAGCGCTGCACTGTCGGATGGGCGGTACTGAGGGAGCTCCGCACTGTCGGAGGGGCAGTACTGAGGGAGCGCTGCACTGTCGGAGGGACAGTACTGCGGAAGCGCTGCACGTAGAGGTGCCGTTAAAATTGAGGCCATTATTGAAAGAGCGGGGGGCAGCTCTCCCCGATACCCAGGGGCTAAAATTCCTTCCTCAACCAACGTCACTAAAACAAATTCATCTAATGGCAGTTGCGTGGCGTCCCCAAAACAGCGGGTGCGTTTACCTACGGAACAGCAGGAGCACTTGGCAATGTTCTCCGACGGCATCAGGTGCTCCGATGAATTTTCCAGCATTTGGGCTTCCATCCAATATTAGCCTCTTGTTAAGCACAGTCCTGTTGAAGGAATCGCGGGGTTTCCAGTCCCGGGACCGAGACACACCTCCAGAGGTTAACTGGGTTCTCCGGCATTACATTTCCGGCGTATGTTTTTTACCAGACCAGTATTGTTTATTGTTTGTGGAGGGGGAGAAGTGGGCAGATGTGGGCACCCCTGGCAAGGCCGACATTTACTGCCCGGTCCGCTAATCGCCCCCTTTGATAAGGCGGGGCCGCCTTCTTGAACCGCTGCTGTTACTGGCGAATGGGAGTCCCACCATGTGTGTTACTGGGTCGTGAATCCACGGTGCGGTGGGGGTGAGGTTCACTGATCTAGCAATGGCTGTTCATCCGTACAATGCCAGCGTTGAGTGTGCGTGGTGTCGGTCGTGCCCACGACACTGCTGCTCCCACCCATCCGAGTGGTCGCAGGAGAGGTGCTTTGTGAAACTGTATTTCCACACCCAGCCTGGCTATTTGTGACATGGCTTCGTTTTGATAGGTACTCATGGTCAGCTTGTGCATTGCCACCAGTCCCTCCCTCTCTCTCGTCTTGGACAGTTTCCATCCCCGGCCTGTGCTGTGTTAGCCTGATCTCACACACAGTGTGGTACTGAGCCCCCCACACACAGAGAGCAGGAAAGGCCCAGGCTCCATCCCCGGCCTGTGCTGAGTGAGCCTGATCTCACACCCAGTGTGGTACTGAGCCCCACACACACACACAGGAAAGGCCCAGGCTCCATCCCCGGCCTGTGCTATGTTAGCCTGATCTCACACCCGGTGTGGTACTGAGCACCACACACACACACAGAGCAGGAAAGGCCCAGGCTCCATCCCCGGCCTGTGCTGAGTGAGCCTGATCTCACACCCGGTGTGGTACTGAGCACCGCACACACACACAGAGCAGGAAAGGCCCAGGCTCCATTCCCGGCCTAGTGCGGAGTTAGCCTGATCTCACACCCGGTGTGGTACTGAGCCCCCCCCCCCCCCCCCCCCCACACACACACAGAGCACGAAGAGGAGTCAATCAGCCAGGAGTGAGGGGGAAGGGAGAAAGCTGCTCAGTGGGCCGATGTTCTCCGTTAGAGGGAGGTGGATTTTAGTTCTTCAATTGACACGCACGCCCTCGTGCCTCACTCTCACCGGGCATCAAGGTGGAAGAGGACTGGACTCCCAGCCCAATCCCAAGTCACTTACGCACCAAAGGGAGGCGGGGAAGGCAGGTGCGGGGGGGTGGGGGGGGGGGGGGGGGGGAGTTAGACCTACAAAAAGGTCTTGCGGCCCTTTTCTCACCTGCATGACAGAACACACACCCCCACCCTCAGTACTGGACCTTACCCTATCCCACCCTCTGTACTGGTCCTTACCCTATCACCCCCCCTCAGTACTGGACCTTACCCTATCTCACACTCAGTACTGAACCTTGCCCTATCACCCCCCTCAGTACTGGACCTTACCCTATCACCCACCCTCAGTACTGAACCTTACCCTATCCCTCCCTCAGTACTGGACCTTACCCTATCCCCACCCTCAGTACTGAACCTTACCCTATCCCTCCCTCAGTACTGGACCTTACCCTATCCCCACCCTCAGTACTGAACCTTACCCTATCCCTCCCTCAGTACTGGACCTTACCCTATCCCCACCCTCAGTACTGGACCTCACCCTATCCCACCCTCTGTACTGGACCTTACCCTATCACCCCCCCTCATTACTGGACCTTACCCTATCTCACCCTCAGTACTGGACCTTACCCTATCCCCACCCTCAGTACTGGACCTTACCCTATCACCCCCCTCAGTACTGGACCTTACCCTATCCCCACCCTCAGTACTGGACCTTACCCTATCACCCCCCCTCAGTACTGGACCTTACCCTATCACCCCCCTCAGTACTGGACCTTACCCTATCACCCCCCTCAGTACTGGACCTTACCCTATCACCCACCCTCAGTACTGGACCTTACCCTATCACCCCCCTCAGTACTGGACCTTACCCTATCACCCACCCTCAGTACTGGACCTTACCCTATCACCCCCCTCAGTACTGGACCTTACCCTATCCCCACCCTCAGTACTGGACCTTACCCTATCCCCACCCTCAGTACTGACCTTACCCTATCCCCACTCAGTACTGGACCTTACCCTATCACCCCCCTCAGTACTGGACCTTACCCTATCCCCACTCAGTACTGGACCTTAACCTATCACCCCCCTCAGTACTGGACCTTACCCTATCACCCCCCTCAGTACTGGACCTTACCCTATCCCCACCCTCAGTACTGGACCTTACCCTATCCCCACCCGCAGTACTGGACCTTACCTTATCCCCACCCTCAGTGCTGGACCTTACCCTATCCCCACCCTCAGTACTGGACCTTACCCTATCACCCCCCTCAGTACTGCACCTTACCCTATCACCCCCCTCAGTACTGGACCTTACCCTATCACCCCCCTCAGTACTGGACCTTACCCTATCCCCACCCTCAGTACTGGACCTTACCTATCCCCACCCGCAGTACTGGACCTTACCTATCCCCACCCTCAGTTCTGGACCTTACACCCTATCACCCACCCCCCTCATACTGGACCTTACCCGTATCACCAACCCCTCAGTACTGGACCTTACCCCTATCACCCACCCTCAGTAATGGACCTTACCCCTATCATCCCCCCTCAGTACTGGACCTTACCCTATCACCCCCTCAGTACTGGACCTAACCCTATCACCCACCCTCAGTTACTGGACATCTTACCCTATCACCCCACCTCACTACTGGACCCTTACACTATCTCCCCCGCAGTACTGGACCTTACCCTATCTCCACACCCTCAGTACTGGACCTTACCCTATCCCCCACCCTCAGTACTGGACCTTACCCTATCACCCACCCTCAGTACTGGACATTACCCCTATCACCCACCCTCAGTACTGGACCTTACCCTATCACCCACCCTCAGTACTTGGACCTTACCCTATCACACCCCTCAGTACTGGACCTTACCCTATCACCCCCCTCAGTATCTGGACCTTACCCCTATCACGCCCCCCACAGTACTGGACCTTACCCTATCACCACCCCTCAGTACTGGACCTTACCCTATCCCCCCCCTCAGTACTGGACCTACCCTATCACCCCCCTCAGTACTGGACCTTACCCTATCACCCACCCTCAGTACTGGACCTTACCCTATCACCCCCCTCAGTACTGACCTTACCCTATCACCCCCCTCAGTACTGGACCTTACCCTATCACCCCCC